>CAUYPK010145959.1:0-154665 GCA_963574355.1 Loris lydekkerianus
GATAACAACTAAAGCTGAGTAAGGTTCTTTAAGAATTCTCTCTGCCTTTCTTTAAGGCTGCATAATATTCCATGGTATACATGTACCACAAATTAATTGTGGGTCGATGGGCAAATGGGTACAGGTGAAACTTACTAAATGCAGAATACAAATGTCTTCATACAACAACTAAGAAAATGCCATGAAGGCTATATTAAAGTTTGATGAAAATATTTTGATTGTATATGAAACCAGAACATTGTACTCCTTGATTGCACTTATGTACACAGCCATGATTTAATTAAAAAACAATTCTCTCTGCCTTGTACATATCCTTAAATTTCCATAATAAACTTAAAAAATATCCTATACACGAATGTGACAAAATTATAGCTGAATAAAGGAATCCAAATAAGCTTGTGATTATAGACAGCATTTGACTTACAATGAGGTTTATGTCCCAATAAACATGATAAGCTGAAAATATCGTTGAGTTAAAAGTAGATTTAATGCACTTGATCTACCCAGCAGCACAGCTTATTCTAGCTCATCACAAATATGTTGAGAACATTTATATTAGCCTAGAGTTGGGCAAAATCAGCTAATGCAAAGGCAACATTACAATAAAGTGTTGACTATCTTGTGTAATTTTACTGAATAATGCACTGAAAGCAAAAAAAAGAATGGTTTACGGTCACCTGAAGTCTACTTTCTACTGAAGTGAATTGCTTTCGTATTCTCTTAAAATTGAAAAATCTGAAGTCCAAACATTGTAAGTCAGGCACCATCTATGTTTTTGTTTAGCAGGTTCACCTACATTATCTTTACTAACTACAGTAGCTGAGTAGTTTTCATTTATCTCTTATACTAAACAGATTCCTGACAGAAGTAAATTATAATTTCAACTCCAAATCCTAAGAGTGAACTTCAGCAGCAGTAACGAGCTGGGGGCAGGAGTTTCAAGGTCTCATCCGACATAGTTACAGTTAGTGACTATGGAAACAACCATGGTTTCTCACCTTGACTTACTTAAGACGTTACCAGATATAATTTTCAAAGTTCCAATTTATTCTCTCAGACTGAATGACTCTGGTAGATCATCAACTTCAGAAACAGAAAATTATTAAATGTAACAGGAATTGGGGTCAGAGGGGTCAGAACTGGCAGGAGCAATGAGAAAAAATAAGCTTCAGAAAGCAACAAGGAAAAGTAACACCATGCCTCTTTTCAACAGGTCCTGTGGTGTGAAACTAGCAGAACTTCAGAAACTCTGAGTTCAAGAGCACAATGTGGAAGCATTCAGTGTCAAACGTTTCCAAACATTATGACCACTTTAAAAATCTGTTTCAAAGCACATCTGTGATTTATGTGCAACTAAATATGACATACTATAAAAATATGACAAAACAATCTTGAAAAATTTCTTATTTAAAGCTTCACAGAATGAAAACCTCCAGCCTGGTGTCAGAGCAGGTCTGGGAAGCCGGACCTGGTGCATGTGATCGAATTTCTCTCATAGGAAGTGTTTCCTGAGTAGGTGTTAGTGACTGTTTGTGGGGGCCACAAGGTGCCTGTACTTTGTGTCAACTTCACACTGTTTACACCTTTTTCAAGATGCAAAGGCTGAATTTCCAAAGGAAAATTATTTTAAGATACAGGTATTATATTTCACCAAATCAATCAATCAATGAATCAATCAGTCAATCAATCACTCTGTCTCCAGCATCCTTTGGTATCACACACTTCTAGCTCTTTCTCTGTGAAAACTAGAAAGATGGTGTAATTCACACATGAAAAAGATTTTAAGATTTTCTTTCTTCAACTGACTTCTCACTGATACAATGTTGTCCCATCACTTTCCAGAGCTATAGGGTGTGGGGGACACCCTGGGAAGCCACGACTATGCCATGCCCAGTGGGCACCCAGGAGCTGCATTCTGTAGGAGGCACCTGTGACAGCAAAGTGTGCACCCTCTGAGTGTGCGTTCGGCTCCGCGAGGCACCAGCACCCCCAGGTGTGCACCCTCTGAGTGTGCTCACGGCTCTGCGAGGCACCAGCACCCCCAGGTGTGCACCCTCTGAGTGTGCCCACGGCTCTGCGAGGCACCAGCACCCCCAGGTGTGCACCCTCTGAGTGAGCGTACGGCTCCGCGAGGCACCAGAACCCCCAGGTGTGCACCCTCGGTGTGTGCCCATCGCTCTGCTTGGCACCTGCACCCCCAGGTGTGGCGCCACTGAGTGCGCGTACAGCTCCGCGAGGCACCAGCACCCCCAGGTATGCACCCTCTGAGTGTGCCCATGGCTCTGCTAGGCACCATACCTTCAGGAATGCCTCCTTTTGCTCCAGGTGCTTGCTGATCATCGGGGTGACGTGGTCTGTCTCGGAATTAGGGCCCAGCTTGTCGGCTCCGCCACACCAGTCTTCTTCTCGCTTGTACTCTTGTTCCAGGCTCTCCAGGACACTACACACCTGTGAGCAGGAGAAAGTTCCTGGCTCAGATTTGGCATCTTTGGGCAGCACTTTCAATGGGCTCTGGGGATGAAGGTGCTGGTGGGAGGACTCAGGACAGCCATGGACTCTGCCCGACTCAGGTGTGCCTTTCAGAACGAGAACAAAACCAAGGCCGAAATCCTGCCTCTCCCTGACTTGTGTCAGGTCACACGTTTTAAATGAGAGGAAAGGAGGTCTCATCTTAGCTACCTTCCCAACCTCTTATCCTTTGACACCTAAGGTCGCAAGAATAATTTTAATTCTGGAATGTCTTTTCCCTACTTGACTTGCAACTGACTGGTTCAATAATGACAGACATGTTACCAATCAGTGACTGAGTAGTCCAACAAAATCAGCTCAACATAAAACGTCAGTGGGGAGTCTGAGAGAGGGGGACCGGCTTCCCAGACCTGCTCTGATGTTTTGTAGAAGGCGACGGAGGCGTTGACGAGCTTGAGGCGGTCCTCCATCTTCAGCATGAGCTGCTGCCAGTGCGAGGCCACCTTCTCGGCGCAGTCTCGGATCATGTCCATGTCGTAGTGGTTGGCCTGCAGCATGGCCTCTGCCTTCTGCTGCACCTGCAGTGCGCTCTGGTGCGTCTTCTAGCGAGGGAGCAGACAAGGGAAGAAGGCTCAGTTAACAGGGCACTGCTCGCTGGCTGGGAGGAACCAGGGTGTCTACAGTGACTCTGTGGGTCATGATTCTGTAGAAACAACTTCAGTGAATATGCACTCACCGGGACACGTGAAAAAGCACAGAAGATAGTTTTGCAAAAAAGAATTTTATACCCCGCAACAACTAAACGTATATTTAAATTAGCTAACGGAGGATGAAAAACAAAGACTTTCGAGATGATGCTTGTTGTTGGGGTTCTAAGCTTGAGAAATAGCAGGAAAGACCCTTAGTAGACACGAGACTTTTAAAAAGCTATTGAAATGTTCCACATTTATTACTCCTATAGATGCTTCTTATAACAGCCACTGGAGAGAAATTAGCAAGTGACGAAAGGAGGCCAGAATAAATATTTCCTTAAAATTTTTCATTTTCAACTTCAAACTTTGGGCTCCATGGAAACATTTTTAAGAAAATAATTAATGGAAAGCTGAGGATAAACCAACTGTTCTCAGGAGGTCCATGCCATGTGATACATCTATGAAAATTATCTGGCAAGTCCACTAAGAATTTTGCTTGAGAGAGGGCAGGTTCTCTCCAGAGAAGAACTAGAACTTAGGGTGGGGGGACTAGGGAGAGTCAGGAGACCACAGGGTCCCTGTGGACACAGACTGCCTTCTAAGTAGTACAAAATCTCACATTTCACCCCCCCAAAAGTATGAATAAGTCCATAAAATACTACAAACAATCCAGTCCCAGTCTTACCTAGACATAACGACAGTATTTGCAATTTAATTTCTAGAAATCACTGGTGCAATGTGCAGTTTTCAAAAGATGCCCAGAGTTTGAGCCTCACAAAGGGTGTTAAATAAGTCCACTGGCAACAAGTAGTTGAAAATAAATTAATCTGGGGAATAAACTAGCAAATTTATTTATTAGCCGTAAATAAATCTACAGCTTTCTTCTGTGGCTGACAGTATTCGTGTAAGGAGAACAGGACACAAGTTTTCTGGAATCAAATGCTCTCTTTCTCTTGTGACCACCAATCAGAAATATCGCTCACTCTCCTCTCTCCTGCCAAAAACCCTAAAAATAATCAGTCCACACACTGAGAGTGAAATCTGGGCAGGCCTGGAATTGGCCCAAGTTGTTCTGCCACAGCTCTGGCAAGCCACTGACCCCCGTGTCAACTTGAACAGTGCTGCTTTTAAGCTGTGAGTTTCACTGTCAGCACTGTATCCACATCGACAGTGAATTCATGAGGTGCACCTGGTCATGATAAGACACGCCCCCCCCCCCAGCTCTCTGCCTTGTTGAGGTTGGTTATAGTGGGAATGTGCCCCCAAGTCCAGCAAGACATAAAACATTAGCTGAGACTCCAGTCCAGGCTCTACAGGTCAGAGGTATTCTTGAGCAAAGCACATGCACCTGCCAGGGGCCTACAGAGTGGGAAAGTAGCAGGAACCAGGAACCCTCGCTGTGAGGCCCTGGCTGAGATGTGCATCCTCACTTCGCTGTGGTTGCCAGCCTGTTCCCTTCTCCTGTGCTCAACTCTATTATAAGCATTGTCATCTGGGGTCCTGTGAATCTTCTGTACCAATCGAGCCCTGTGTTTGGCTCCCAGGGGCAGTGCTATGTTCAGGGAGTTAGAAGGTTTTCTCTGAGGATAGAAGATCCGACCCACAGAGACAGGACCAGGCCTTGGTACCTCGATGGCATGCTGGAACTGCTCATGCTCTCTCTGGAGCTGCTCCGCCTCTTGTAGTGAGCTGGCTGTGATAAGCCCGGCATTTAACATGGACTCTCCATTGCGGATCCAACCCAGCACCTGAAATTACACGGGGTAAGTCCAGCAGTGGACTTTACAGAGCACCCTGCAGGCCACCAGGGATGGGACCTGAGCCTGCAAGGTGGTCTGGGGGCTCATGGCCACACATTAAGTACAGAGGCATTGGGGTCCATTGTGTGTAAGCTTATGTATCATTAGGACAGTTGTGAACTCATAAGGGATGAACTTCCACAATGGGACAGGAAGATTGTCACTCTCTGGTGTCTGTAGTGTGCAGTGTCACCTGCCCACAGCCCCACCCAGCCGTTTGCCCACCTGCTTCACTTCTGCCTGCAGGTGGCGCAGCTGCACGCACTGCTCCAAGTGCTTGCGATGCTGTTCTGCCGCTAAATCCAATTCCTGCTGTTTTTCATGAAGAAACTCTAACAGGTCCTGCACCCGAGTGGCCATATCAACATCTCTGTCACAAAGCAGCTCCACGCCTGCGGACATTGAAGGGAAACCCTAGAATTTGACAGGCACTTCAAGCTTCTGTTCTGAAATTGTACACAATCTGTTTTTGTGAGTGGCCTGGCCCCAGCTGATATGATAAAAGGCAAACTCAAGGAGGAAAGAGCCCCACAGAAGAGCGTTTACGCCTGCCTCAGCATGCTAGTATGTGTGAAAGGATGTCACTCCCAGCAAACCCATTTTCCATCGACCCACCTCTGCTCCCACACTGAAAGCTGGTGGAAGCGCAGCAGCCTTTACAAATGAATGAACTTCAGTTTGTTTTGCTGGAGTTTTTTGGTTTTGAGACACAGTCTCAAGCTATTGCCCTGCATACAGTGCTGTGGCATCACAGCTCACAGCAACTTCAAACTTGTGGGCCTAGGCGATTCTCTTGCCTCAGCCTCCCAAGTAGCTGGGCCTACAGGTGCACACACAATGCTTGGCTATTTTTTGTTGTTGCAGTTGTCACTGTTGTTAGCAGTCTTGGGCCGGGCTTGAACCCTCCAAGCCTTAGTGTATGTGGCCAGTGCCCTACCCACTGAGCTACGGGTGCAACCAGTTTTTGTTGTTAACTACAATATACACGGTTCACTCTTTAGCAAGCATGGTATTCAATTTAATTTATGAAAATGAGTGATAACAGCATGCAGGTTGTTGTTGAATACGTTTCTAACACTACAGTTACATTTTTGAGCCTACAGTGACATCTGCTGGTAAAATATAAACTAAGAAAAAATAAAGAATGTGAAACTATTTTCTTGGGATTCACAGAGATACAACATAACCATTTTGTGAAATTAAAGTTAATGCTCCTCAAAATAACACAGAAGATTTACCAAGGGTAACTCTTTCCATAATAGTAAGTGTGATTACATTACCTGGAAAAAAAAAAACCCACACAAAACATTCCCTTTTAAAGAACAGGTATCTCTATCTCTAATATTCGTGTCATAAAGGCTAACAAAACTTACAGCCCTCACACCGAAATAAACTGAACTCCCCTGGTGACATGAAGTAGCCTCGAGAGGCAGAGAGGAGTGGCCCCTTCTTACCAGACGCCTGGACTTCATTCACATACTGCAGGAGGTCCTGGCCCTGGTGGATGACGTCGAAAGTTAAGTTGTTCATGGTCAAGGCTTTGTCCGCGTGGTGCTGGAGGCGCTGCTCTGCAATTGTGAGATCTTCTGTGTCGAAGTCATTCATTTGCTGAGAAAGCTCATCATTCCACGACTCAAGGTCCGAGATGATCTGAATGAGGAAAGTATTTAAGACCAAGATGAACAAGAAATACAAGCTGCTGCATCTCACTGTGCCAAGTAAGGAAGAGACTCACCGTGTCAAAAAGACACAGAAACTATACGTTTAAGAGAGATGCATTTCAAAACGAACAGCTGTTTAAAAAAATTAAAAATAAATACAAATGAACACAGAAGCCAGGTGAAGGGGTTCACACGTGCCAAAGTGGGACAATTGGACATTTAAAAAGAAAAATTATCACAACTGAAAAGAATACATTGAATATACACAAATCCACTAATTCTAAATAGTATTAATAAAAGAAGAAAGAGGAGCTAAAAAGCCAAAAACCAAACAAACAAAAACAAAATTAAGAAGTCTTTGTTCTCTTTTAAAAACAGATAGGAAACTAATACTTACCTTAAAAATTATTACGTAAAAAAGAAAATAATTATTTTAAGCATTTCATGATGAAGATGAAGAATTGTCCCTCTTTATAAATGAATCCGTCTATGAAATGTTGAATGAATACAAATAGAAAATTATCGGTTTTCAAATTCTAGTAAAACAACCATTTCCAGCTATAATCACGAATGCATGGTCTCTACCATACGAGAGGCTGAGGGGGATGTAACAGCAGAAGATCCCAACACTTCTGCCTGAACACGCAGATAGTCTTAGCATCTCTAAAAAAGGCAGAATCAGACAGGACGTGCCTTCCCATAGGGGAGTTGTGATATACCACCAAGGGTGAACTCTTGCATAAAGCCAGAACCTGAATCCAATCAGGTCTTTGCATCTAACTTCCAAGTTGAGAGGAAATGCCAGGGAAAGAAAAACAGTTAAACAATCTATTCATAGAAGAAATCAAGCACACAAATGCAGAATGTGGGACCTGATTGCTTTGACAACTAACCCAGTTGTTACTGCAACAAATGGCATGAAAAAAAAAAAAGGAGATGGGCAGGAGGAGAGATTACAGATTAAGAGACAGATTATCTGACCATCAAACATAGGGTTTGCTCCTGGCAGAGCACCCTAAAATCCTGAACACAGCGGGGGTCAGGGGATAGGAGGAAGGACTGTTGGGATGTTCAGCAGATTGTGGGTACATAAGCAAGTGGCTTTATAGAGATACTTAGGAAAGGCTTTCGGAGTGAAATGATAAACTGGCCTACACTTTCTCTCCAGTTCTACAGCACAACAGTTAACAAGTGAAGGGCACAAGACTGGCAGAATCTTGATGAATTTTGGAGACAGGCATATGGAAGTTTCACTGTATTATCCTCTACTTTTAGATAGGTTTGAAAACTTTCATAATGTAATTTTTAAAAATTAAGACTAAAAAGTATGTAACCCAGAAAGGAGGAAAAAACTTTTTATTTTATTTTATTGAAAGAGTATTTATTTATACATTATGTACACAGCAGAATTTGCTAACACCTGACTTCTTAAAACTAGTAAGCTAGAGTAACATGCCACTTTGATAGTACTCTATACGCCGACTTAAAAAAAAAATTTTGGTGAATACAATAAGGTAAATATCTGATGTCCACCTTTAGATATACTTAGATGTATAACAACTTCTGATGCCCACCAAGAAATCAAAATATTTGTTGCCTAAAAACAACTGAAACTGAAAAAAAAAGAACTGGTGAAAACATTGATGAATAATGTTAGGAAAAAACTTCTTATGAGAGATTATTACACGACACACTTCAAGGGAATAACTCTCCCCACAGATCCCAACTCACTCCGCCCACCTGAGCCCTAACCAAGTTGGGATGAGGATTGAAAACCTGGATCCACCTTGGGAAGATGGAGATGCTATTGCAATCGAAAGTCACAAGATATGGGGGGATTTTTAAAAAATGAACCAAATAACAGATGAACTTCTACCATAAATATAAGTCTGTGCTTCTAACTGGCAGTTAGATGTGGCATTTTTCTGGGTTAAGAGTAGAGATCACTGCTGAAGCCTAAGCTGCCAAGATTTTCACGTTTCAGGATTATAAAAGAGAAGACAGGTTCTCAGGCCATGACCCAGTAAAGGCTTTTTAAACCATGTGAGGCTGGCCTGAGACTGAACCACAGCTATGAGTTCCTCAGCGCCGGAACGTGCTCTCCTGGGGTCCGGCACACTGCTTTACCCTGGGCACCTACAATCCTACGGCTTTAGTGCAGGGAAATGTTACGTTTTTCTTTCCTGATTTGGTTCAGTGAAAGTAGAGTTACAATTAAGAAACTGTTTTCCCTTTATAGTAGCATTAAGACAAATGACCTAAATTTTTTTTTCAAATACCAAAATCTATTGGGAAAAAGACTTCAGCTAATGCTTCTGACTACTTTGCATTTGTTAACTGAAAATATGTATTAGGCAGCTAAGTTTTACAAAAGGAAGTCCTCTGGAATCAGGGAGGATAACAGGCCTGCTGGGCCCTCTGTTGATCCTGTTGCTACCAGGAGCTGGAAGCCAGGGCCCTCCCAGGGCAGAAGTGGAGTGCAGGGACCGCTGCTCTGGGAGGCTTCATGTGGACCATGTGGTCGTGACTCTGAGGGCATGGGAACAGGTTTTATGGGGCAACATGTTTAGCGTTTAACTTCTTTCTTATTGTAACTAAAATGATAACAACGAGAAGAACCAAGTTCTGTCTTTAAGGAAAAGCTGGAGGTTTAGATGACCAGCTGCCCAAAATCACTGAGAGGCCGGCACAGGGCTGGCCTGGGCCTGCACCACTGGCCAAAACTGCTCTCGGGATGGGGCCTATAGACAGGCCCAGTGTAGGGAGAGGGCTGTCCACCCACAGTCCTGCTGTCCCCCAGCCTGGGCCAGCACCTCTGCGCAGGGCTGGAGCTGTAAATTCACAACAGTCACACGGACTGCAGTGGGCAGCTGCAGAGAGCACCACCGGCCTGTGGGCAGTGGCTGCCACCTGCTGTGTGACGTTGCCAGCCCCTCTTTGCATTTAGCGGGGCTGAAGAACATTTGCTTCCCTTCACCACATTTCATAGTCCCCTGTGATGGTACTCACTGCTGCTGGTATTATGTGATGTTTAGGGAAAAAAGACTTTCCTTAGCCCAGAATTCAGAACCACCCTCTTTCTGCTGAAGAAAGACAAAAGGAAACTACCTGTACTTCTCTTCTATTCACATGTAAGGTGGGAAAGCCCATTTTCATATGAGAATTATAATCGAAGAACATCTCCAAGGGGGGGAACAACTGGGTTTCCTACTACCTAAAAGGCTATCAGCACACACTAAGATTAGTCCCAGGGGGTAGAGAGGAAAGAGAAAAAGAAGAAAGGGAAGAGAAGAGATGGAAGGGAGAGGGACAGAGGGGAGAGAGGACCCACCTTGGTGGACAGCTCTGCTCCATTCAGGGCAGGGAGTGCTGTGCTCGACCCAGTCAAGGCCGAGGCACCGCGGTGAGGGGACAGGTGTGTCTGTTTATCTCCACTCTGCCGTGTACACTTGCTTTGCTCTGGTCCTGAGAGCCCCCCAACCTCTTAGGGACAAGCAAGGGATCCCCGGCTTGATTCCCCCTCCTCGTTAGAGGTAGGAGGGAGAGGCCTTGGGGCCTGAATGGGCAGAGGACAGAGAAGGAAAGTGGGGGAGGAGGGTGGACACTCACGTCAATGGCATCCCTCTCGAAGATGCGCAGCTGCAGGAAGAGCTCCAGCTTGATCTTGCGCTCCTGGAAGAGCTCCTCCATCTGAGACTGCGCCTCGTCCAGCTGCTGCAGCACCGTCTCGATGTGGCTGATGGAGCTGTTGTGGGGTGTCTTGTTGCTGGAGATGGCGGAGTCCCTGCATGAGGGCACACGGCAGGGACGGGGTTACAAGACAAACAGGAACCGGCCAGAAAGCCTCACATTGTTAGATGCCAGATCCGGCAACTCAGATCTTCAGATCTTCGGGGGAAGAGGCTGGCAGGAAGCTGCACTGCCCGTCTCAGAGAATGGAGCGCGCAGGGCAGCCCTGGGCTTCCTCCCCAGAGCAGCACTGCCAAATCTGGGCAGCCCAGGAGAGCTTCCCTGGAGTTTCTGAAGTCACTCTTGTAAGGAGTCTAGTAACTACAGAAAATTACTTTAGTAGAGTTTGATTTTTAGCCTCTTTCTCCTTAAGCAGAGAGAACAGATGATACCTGTTTGGTACAAATGTAGGGCCGTGCTGGACAGCAGGGGTCAACTCTCAATGAAATCAATTAAGTTATATTAAGTAACTTCTGCCTGTCTCTCCTTTAGCAAAGCGAACGTCAAATATGTCAACGATTCAATAAAAGTGTCCTTTGAGTCATATGGTGGGGAGGTTAATTTATGAAAATGTCCTCCCTGACCTAATAAAGGGTCCATCTCCTAATAAAAGGATTTGCTTATAAGGGAAACAAAGCCACCCACCCACTCCAGCACGGCCCCGCTGCCCGAGACAAGGAGGCTTGAGAGACGGGGCTTGTCTGGGTCTGGGGCTGGGAGCTGTTTACCCCACTACGCTCTAGACAGGCCTAAGGATACAATCCTAGGATGTCCATCCATAGTCATCTATCTGGATTATAAAGAAATTCCAAAAGAGGAAATATCCAAAGCTGAATTCTGAGGTTTATTAGTCAATGTTGTAATGAAAATCGACTCTCAAGCTGTAAGAGGTGGAGGGAAAGGGAGAAGGAGCAGGGAGGGAGGAGAGCCGTTCAGAGGTGTGAGCTGCTCTGTGCCCAGCCGCACTAACAATCTGAGCTAGTTGTTCAAAAAAGCGAAAGAGGAAGGGGACACCACCGCAGGATCCCAGATGCTCCGTGCTCAGGCCAGCGGGGAGGGGCCAGGCCCACCTCAGCTGCTGGATGAGGTCCTCCCCTTCCTTGATCACGTTGACGGTCACCTGCAGCGTTGTCTGCTGCTGCTGGCCGAAGCGCTTGATGAGGTCCTGCACGGCCTCCACCGACTCCGCGTACACATCGTCCAGCAGCTCCTTCTGCAGCTCCTCGAGCCACGTCCACAGCTGCGGAAGGAAGGGGACAGGGCGGTAAGGAGGGGGGTGCACGGCCAGGTGGGCCGCCTGGCGTCCAGCACTGAGTGGTGTGTGACACACTGGGAGGCCAACGCTGACAGACCACTCCCAGACAGAAGGAAGGAAGGAAGGCAGGGGGGAGGGAGGAGTCTCCCAAACAGCCTGCTGCCAGCACCAGTGGAACACATGCACAACAAAAGCTGCACTGCCACCGCTGAGTGGGGACAAAATAAACAGGCAGTGAGGCGGACATGTCACAAAGAGAAAAAGGAAAGGGAAGGGAAGTCGCTCTTTCCCATTCCTCCGAGGCTAAATCCTGGTGTAATGGAAATAAGACAAGACCATCTCCGACACAGAAGCGGTTGTCCGTAGTAGGAGGCGTTGTTTGACATGTCTCCCTCACTTAGCCGGCGGACGGTTTTGCTTTATTTTCAGGAAGGGCATTATAATTCATTATTGATTAAACAGCCTCTCAGAGCTAAGCCCTTTACTCAGAAGAGGCGGCGGCACAGGATGAGAGGGAGTGAACCCACCAGGAAGCCCGGCCAGGGGTCTGGACGGACTTGCTGACGTACCCACGCCACTCAGGGCCCACGGCCAGGCCATCGGCAGCTCACTCCTGTGATGGAAAGAGGGTTAAGACACCCTCACTACCACTCCCACCGAACAGGTCCCTGGGGACCTAGATGACCAAGGACAGCCTGGAACAAGAGGTGAGGACACTCCAGGCCAGGTGGGAGCCGGGGAGCAGAGCACTCGCCCACATCCTGCAAGTCCACGAGCTCCTGCAGATCTGTGGGGCACTATTCAGGGAACCAGAAAAGACCGTTCATTAGAATGAACAGGAGCTGGTGGGCTGGCAGTGGTTTGCATGCGGAGAAACGGCTTTCAGCTCCCTCGGGGATGCAGGGGTCCTCACATGCACCTTTCACATGCCCGTTGGAGACAGTCAGCTCTGCTAGGTGACACCTTGACACTGTGTCCAACAGCTGCCACCTTCAGGGCTTATGAGTCAAATTTGCGCTTAAAAAATCAAACCGCTTGCATTTGCTCTTTTATTCGACAGCTAGCTTTTTACAAAACAGTTTTATTAAGGTACAAGTAATACAGAATAAACTGCACAAATTTAGTTTCCAGTGTGAGTTTTGATATTTGTCTTTACTCAGAAGTTCACTGCTATTGACACAGAGCCTTTCCTTTACCCCATGGCTTCTTACGCCCTTCGGCATACTCCCTCTCTGGTAATCACTGATCTGCTTTCGGCCACCAGAGATTAGCTTACTCTTTAAAAATTTACAGAAATGGGAGGAAAGGAATGCAGTCATACAGCTGCACCATATGTATTCTTTTTTGCTCAGGTTTTTTTTTTTTTAAAAAAACACCTTTGTATCAAGAGTGCAGTGGCATAATCATAGCTCACAGCAACTTGAATTCCTGGGCTCAAGCAACCCTCCTGCCTCAGCCTCCCCAAGTAGCTGGGACTACAGGCGTCCTAAACTACATCTGGCTGACTTTTTTATGTTTTGCAGAGACAAGATCTCATTATTGCCTAGGCTGTTCTCAAACTCCTGGCCTCAAGTGATCCTCCCGCCTCAGCCTACCAAACTGCAAGGATTACTGGCATGAGCCACCATACTTGCCCATGATTTAAGCAAATGTACAACTGAAAAAGACCCTCAGGACATACTTTCCTTCACTGTAAGCTAATCTTAAGAAACATTTCTGAGAATAAAGATCAAGGAGCCAACTCTAACATAACACTGAATGTGCATTACAGTAGGGTTGTCTGACACATTAGTGACAAGCTGACACTCCGGGTGCTGAGAAACCAGGTCATTACAGGCCATGGAGACAGTGGCAGCCTCTGGTTTTGTTGCACTGCAGCTTTAAAAGCTAGATTCTTATATCACTAATAAAAATTACTACCTCCTCTCTTAAATCTGTTGAGAAAACCTCCAGGTTTTTTTTTTTTTTTTTTAAGCCTATTAGAAAAACACAGCAAAATCATCAAAACACAACAGAATTAATTAAGATGCTGGTAGAGGATTTGAAAGTCCTGAATAAGACACATCTGGTAACAGTGATCCTGAATGCAGATGTGTCACTCCCTGCCTCAGACCTGCTCAGACAGCAGGAAACAAGCACCTCACCACTCCTGCACAGGCTCCCTGGGCCCCCACCCTGAAGCCCTGTTACACCCTTAAGGCCTTGACCTGGGAGCTCAGTAGCCTGTCCCTGGACTCCCCATGAGGCCTCACTCAAGGACCCAACTTGTAGGACAGGCTGCCTGTCTAGGTAAGGATGTCTGCAGAATTCCTTTTCTCCAGCAAACACTACCAAAAATACCATTGAAGTTACAATGTCATTTTAACAAGTCTCACTTTTACACGCTTGTGAAAAGAAGATACATCATAACTCTCAGAGCTGGTCTGGTGCACCACACACAGGTGTGCTTTTACATAACTCTACCCCAACAGCTAAGAGTTTGTTTCTTCCATAAGTGGTAATTAAAGAAGAATGCCTCTCTTAAGAGGTAATACAGAATAATAACTAAGGGTGTAGGTTCTCAGTCAGAGTTCAAATCCTGACTTAATATTTCCCAGGGTGTCACCGTTGGCAAATTACTTGCCTGGATCCAGTTTTCTCACCTATAAAATAGGTACAGTAATGATGTGTACCTCAAAGAGCTGCTTAGAAGATTAAATGAGATGATACATGTAGAAACAAGTAAATGTGAGTCCCTAATTTTGTTTTTATTCTAAGAAATGTTCTTCTCATAGTAGGAAAAAATTTGTAATTTTAAAATCTTTCTCTAGATATTTTTGAAACATACCCAGGTTCTTATCAACTGTTCAAAACTTGTCAGTTTGAGAAGCTTAACATCATCTCACATTTAAATTGTTTTACACCTAAAAATAGTACAGTATGAGGAAAAGGGCCTCGGATCAGTCTGTTGGGGTCTACAGAAATCACTTCCTCTAGACTCTAGGGGACAGGCCATGAGTATGTGGGGGTCAAAACGTTTCTCTTCAATCCAATAGTGCTTTTTTTGTAACAAAAACAAACAAACAAAACCTTTTCTACAACATTCTGGAGACTTTAACCTGTGTCCATGGTGGGACTTGCTTGCCCTGCCTGGCTGAGCCAGGAAACCTGTAAAGAGCCGGAGCCCCAGAGGAACCCACACAGGAACTGATCCTGGGTCTGGTGACTGACAGAGGAAAATGAAATGAGGCAGAAGGGTACACTGTAAACTATCTAAAAGCCATTGCTCATTTAAAATTTTTCTATCTGGTTCCATAGGAAATACTCTCATTCAATTTGGAGAAAAAGTTTCAGATAAGGTCCAGTCTAATGTCAACTCAAGATAAACTGACATAATTCAATTCATTTCAATTGAATTGAAATGAATTGAATTCAATTCATAATGCAATTTTTAAGCTTTTAAAATGGTACTATAGGCTACCTAAAATACCCCTGAATAAAGAAAAAGTCTCTGGGATGCCTGTAAAATTCTTATCACAAACTTTCTAAGAGTGGAAAAAATAGCACTTCTGTGAATGCTGCTAATATACAATAAAAAGTTAAATCTTATCGTCCAATAGAAAGAGAGGAGTTGCACCCTGGGGCCGTTACAGCAGCAGACTGGATGACGCTGCCCCCTAGTGGCCGTCACAGGTCACAGCTGCAGGACCCACTAGAGTGGTGGGTGAGAACTTGAACACGCAGTCGGTAAACAGAAGCCACTACCACTGGTATCTGTTTCCCCACTCCTGTTTTTGACAAAGACAATCATTTGGGCACACGTGGGGATGGGGAGCCATAAGGCCAACAGGGAAGGTGTAAAAGCCACAGCTCCCTGGAGCTGCAGCAGTCAGAAGCATAAGTAGGTAGTTTCAACCGGCAACTTGCAGGTGGAATTTCAGAGACAGCCACTATACACATAAAATATGATTCAGTTTCAGGTGTAAGAAATGGGATAAAAAGGGAACTGCTCCACCCATGCACAGCACGCTCCTCTCCCGACAGCACCACCTGCACTGCAGCTGCACACGCCTTCTGCCTGATTAAGGAAGGAACACCTGTTTGTCCTCAGACAGGTGGGATACAAGATCCTTCAACATGATGAGAGGACATTTATGAAGGTTGTATGGGGTGGAACTGGGGGTGAGACAGAGCAAATCAAAGTCAGTAATGCAATACTATCAATGCAAATACACGCAGGACAGGAGAAGACACACAGGAGTGTGTCCAGGGAGGCTCAGACGTGGAGACGGAAGTGTGTGGACACTGCAGCATCAGAGGTAGATGCCTGCAGAGGGCGTGAATGAGCACAGGGGACAAGGCAATGTGTGGTGTGACCCACACAGCCAAAGCTCATGGCAGGAACAAAGGGACCAGCAACAACCCAGATAGTACATCAAGTCTAATTGTACTAAAAACAGAACATGACCTAGGAATTTTTATTTTTATTTTTTTTTCCTTTCTCTAACATCCTTGAAGGATAAGACGTACTCTTCAGTAACAACTGCTACCAGGGAGTGTCAATGTTTAGGAAAGGCTCCTTCCCACCCCTGAGTCATCTGGAGAGACCACTGCTGGTCAAAGGGTAACTCTTCTTTGCCATGACAAGCCCTCAAATCTCTGAAGACAGTGCACATGTTCCCACAGCCTGTTGGTCCTTTCCTTGGCTCACATCTTATTCCTTGAAGCCTGTTGGCATAGCAAGACCGAAGGCTCCCAGGACACCAGCTCACTCCACTCTTCCACGGTGAGAGCCAGAGAAGTGAATGAATGTGATGCCCATGTGACCCCACATGGGGGCATGACAACACTGTGGGCTCTGTAAATGACATATGAAGGCCATTTCTTTTTTAAATACATGCTGCTATCACTTATGCCATCCTTATTCTGTTTTCATTAAAAACAGATTCATATATAGAAATCTATGAATGAAATTTTCTGTGATAGATTTTGACTTATGCCTGCTAAGATCTGCTGGGGTCCTGATCTAACAATCCAACGTGTTTGACAGACCCTGGTCTAGACTTTGGAAAGCGAGCCTGCCCCACCAATCCAGCCACCCACAGGCTTTCTACATGGGGACAGGTACCCTTCCTCCGGCCCTGCTGACATCATCCACTCACCAACCCCTGCGTTGACAGTCTAACTTGCAAGGTTCTAAAGCAGCACCGTGACTGCTGCTGTTACGGCAAAGATCTGCTCTTGCTTTGTGGCAAACTACCTATTTTTAAGGAAAACAGCTCTCAACATATCAAACTTTTCAGGATGCCTAAATTCAGATAAACAATCTCTCACACTGCAGTTCTGAATAAGGTAGGTGGAGTCGGTTCAAAGATAGTGATTACAGAGTCTTCTCCCCTGTTAAAGGGGTGACACCAAGGGACCAAACTGGCCTGTCCCACAGGATTTCAGGTCCACCGGAGATGCCTGTAACTGGCTCCATGAACAAGTCTCAATGACCCCTATGTATTTGATAATCCTCTCCTAACTCCTTGACATTTTATTTCCAAGAAATAGTGGGTTTTCTGTAAGACAAAGGAACTGAGAGTCTGAAGGCCCGTGGGCAGACTTCTTGATACCAAGACTCACCATCCTTCCCAACATGGCCCAAAGCACAAAGACCCCACAACCCACCCCAAGGCTTCAAAATGCCCATGATGTCAGGCGATTGCACTAATGTACACAGCTATGATTTAACAATAAAAATAAATAAATAAATAAATAAATAAATAAATAAATAAATAAATAAAATGCCCATGATGTCCCTGAGTTGGAGAGACGAATTTGAGGCAGCTTCTCCCGTTTTCCCAATAAGACGCTTTCATATTAAAGAAATTCCTTTCTTCCTCAACAGTCCTCGTTGCCTCAGTAAATGGATCTTTGTGCGATGAGCAACTAGGCCTAGACGGAAACCCGCTTGTAGTTTGGATACTGTGATGAGTCCATCGCCTCCCACTGCTCCCTTCATCAGCAGGTCTGATCCAATCGTGCCTTTGGACTGTAGATGATTTCCTTGTCCACACATGGGTGTGAATACTGTCCTACCATCAGACATGGAGAACAAAGGTCTTGGTCCCACTGACACCCCTGCTTACGTCCTTTTTTACAGCCCATGAACAGCCTAGTTCTAGCAACTTACTAATAGGCAGCCTGCATTTTCCTATCTGTTTACAAATTAAATGTTGAAAGGTCTGGGTGAAAGTCCACATGCTAATTCCTCTGCATGCCCCTCATCAAACCTAGTAAAGAATGAAATAAAGTTAACAAGCTATAGCTGGTTCATTCATGTTCTCCCTTACTGACAGCTTAACGAATGTCTCTAGTGGCTGGGCGTGGTGCCTCATGCCTGTAATCCTAGCATTCTAGAAGGCTGAAGCGGGTGGATTACTTGACCTCAGGAGTTCAAGGCCAGCCTGAGCAAGAAAGAGACCCCATCTCTACTAAAAATCGAAAAACTAGATGTGGGCTGTGGTGGATGCCTATAGTTGTAACTATTCAGGAGGCTGAGGGATCGCTTAAGCCCAAGAATGTAAGGTCGCTATGAGCTATGACACCACAGCACTCTAGCCAGGGCAACTTATTAAAAATAAAAGTCTCTAGAATTGTGCCTAGAATGAATCTCCACCTAAATAATGCATGAAGTCCACCTTCTTAAAAAAGCACAAGTGCATTTTTGGCCTCTGGTGTCTCCTCTCTCACAGTTCCTTAAAGACAGATATACCTAATTGGGTGATTTAGTTATCAAGTCCTTTTATCAGGGATAAAAGGGTATCAGATCCAGAACGGACCAGAACCCACTTGGAAGTAATACATCATTTCTTAGAAAGCCCCCCCCATGCGGGGCTCCTGCGTCCCCTGGCCTGTCTGAAGAGCA
This sequence comes from Loris lydekkerianus, assembly GCA_963574355.1. Classification (NCBI taxonomy): domain Eukaryota; kingdom Metazoa; phylum Chordata; class Mammalia; order Primates; family Lorisidae; genus Loris; species Loris lydekkerianus. The sequence continues at coordinate 18,498 of CAUYPK010145959.1, forward strand.
GCCTCCTTGAGGAGGAGGAGGAACTTGAGAGCTGATGGAGTCTGTTTCCTGCCTGTCGTCCACCAGCATCACAGGACCTAAGCAAAAGCCCAACCCTTCTTTGATCTTCTGGGTCTGAATTTTGTGCCTTAAAGAAAAAGGAAGAGAAGACAAACAAACGAAAACAAAACTAAAAAAGTCTTATCAGTCTCTCCAAGTCTAGTTTACCTGGAGCTCTGCAGCTGGCCTGGAAAAACTCCAGCTAAAACCAACAGGTGATCAACCTCTCTCGTCAATAAGAACAACAACAATTAGTACAAACAAGACACGTCAGAAAAACAAAGGGACAGTTTATGTCTTCTCTCACTGGACCCAAGACCTGCCATGATTCTTTGATTATAAAATATTCAGTTTATGAACTTCGGTATCAAACTCAGAATCAAGAATATGAAAATCCCTTTTAAAAATAAATTTAACCAGTAAATAGGACTTCCATACATACATCCATTTTCAAGTGAGCATTTTAAGACCTGAAACACTGCATTTCCTGACCTGGGCTGAAGTTCCTCACCTTCCATATCACATTAATCAAGTCCTATCTACAGACTGCTCATTAAAGCAGAAGGCATTGACAACTCTGTTTAGAGGTGACCCTTCAGTAAGAGACTATACAATTTAGAGTTGGCGGAGTGTCCTACACTTTCAATCCCCACTGCAATGCTGAGTGACAAATGTAGATAAGGTATTATAACTCATTCATCCAATAACCATCTGGGACAGGACCTTGATGCGTCAGTATACAAAAGCACAGTGTAATCTTCCACAATAACTTCTAATTTCTCTGTTGGTTATAAAAATTTTCTTGATTTGAAAATACTGGTACAATACTAACAAATATAACATCCATGAATTTAAACTACAGTTTAAATCACCCTATAGAAAAATGTTTTACATAAATTATTTTGACTTTCCTTTTAGATAACATCATGACATCATTCTTTTCCCGCTAGCCAACACCGATGTTTTACATATCTGTATTTATTGGGTAAGAAAAACCCATTTGTTTATTTTGAAGCTTTGGTTGGGGTCAAAAGTATTTAGTAATGCGTACAAAATACTGTCTGTCAACATGAATGGAACCGTGAGCAGGGATTTTCTGCACAGCCTTCCCTCCTCTTGGGGTGGGGGGGTCTCTGTGCACGTCCCACAAAAGGCTTTCGGTTTTGATCTTAAGACCACCATCGGAATAAGGTGATTACTCCCAAAGGCACCAGAAGTAGATTACTGAGGTAGAGACCAGATGTGACCTGGGTATTTTTATCTTTGCATTTTACTTTAAAATCTAATAATATCCTGTATACATCAAATTAAGTTACAAAGGGGATTGGGAGGAAGAAAGATCATCTCCCGCTGGGTGCTTTACACACGTGGTTTCACCTGTCTCACAGCCCTCTGGGGTTTGACTGCTCCCATTCGGTAGCTGTGGAAGCTGAGACACGACAACTTGTCCCACTCACTCAGCCACTTCAGGGAATGCATTATCCCACAGTATACTTTCTCAATATTTTTAAGAAAGATTACATTTTTCAGAGAGAAAGCATTAAATGGCTAGATCAGTTTTTTTTTTTTTTTTTTTTTTTGACATTCCCACCTATGGGAAGAACACCTGTTTTTTAATGCAGGCTGCCAAACTAGACACCATGGTCTGCATAAAAACAGCAGTGCACCAGGGGGAAGCAAGTGAGGGCCCAAGTCACATCCAACGCTCAATCACACTGGACTGACATGCAGGAGATGGGTCTAGGCCCTTAGTTTTATCTTGCTTTCACTGGCTAGTGCCCATTTAGTTGCTCATTTGGACCTACATCAGATAAACAAATAGATCACATGTGTGAGAGTATATGGGGCGTGATCAACACCGAGCAATGCAGCTAAGGAATTTAATGTTGAACAGAAATTACTGAGACTTGATCACGTAAGACAAACTTCTCACCCCAAAATATCACATACATAACCTTTCTCACTGACAAATTTACTAAAGCAATTCTAAACTTTGAGATGTTAAAAATCTAAAGAGTCAGGCCTGGCGTGGTGGCTCACATCTGTAATTCCAGTGCTCTGGGAGGCTGAGACAGCGAATTGCCTGAGCTCAGGAGTTGGAGACCAGCCTGAGCAAGAGCCAGACCCCGTCTCTACTAAAAATAGAAAAAACTAGCTGGGCGTTGTGGAGGTGTCTGTTGTCCCAGCTACTCGGGAGGTTGAGGCAGGAGGATTGCTTGAACCCAAGAGTTTGAGGTTGCTGTGAACTATGAGGCCACTGTACTCTACCCAGGGCAATAGAGTGAGACTCTGATTCAAAAAAAAAAAAAATCTAAAGACCACTCATACATTCCTGGTAGTAGTGTACCATGGTACACACATTCTGGAAAGCAGTTTGGTTGTTTCTTTTAAAACTAAACACGCACTTACCAAAAGATCCAGCAATTGCGCTTTTGGGTATTAATCCCAGGGAAATAAAAACTATGTTTTTGTTTCACACAAAACCCCAGATATGACTGTTCATAGATTCTCTTTTTGTAACAGCCAAAACTTGGAAGTAACTCAAATGTCCATCAATGGATAAATGGCTAAACAAATCTAATATGCCCACACCGTGAAACACCCTTCAGCAAAGACGACGAAAGAGCTATTGATATGTGCAAGAAAGCAGATGGATCTCAAAGGCATTGTGCTTTAACAAAAAAAAAAAAAAAAAAAAAAAAAAAGGCTAAAACCAGTTATATAGGTAACATTTCTGAAGTAACAAAATAATAGAGACAGAGACCAAGAGACTAGTGGCTGCCAAAGGCTAGAGATCGGGTGGGGTGGGAATGGCTGTAAGCAGCTGCATGAGGGGCCCTTTGGTTATGGAACAATCTGCATGATTCTACACCTTGGAAGTGGTGGTGGTCACACAAATCCACACATGATGAAAGTGCACAGAACCAAATACACACATGCGTGTGCAAGCATGCAAACACACACACACGCCCACGCCCACAGGAGTGGATGTAAACCAGTGAGATCTGAATGAGCTGTGTGGGCTGCAGCAGAGTCTGTTTCCTGGTCTGACAGCTTACTAGGATTATGCAAGATGTTACCCCTCGGGAGACTTTGTGAAGGTGCCAGGGATCCCCTTGGCCATTTCTTTTTTTTGCTAGTCTTCTAAGAATCTACATTTCAAAATAAAAAGTAAAAAAAAAAAAAGCTGGGAAGTATGTTTACAGGTATGACTCATGTACTTGAAGGTAAAGATGGTTCCTGATCTAAGACAGATCAACTTATTTTTTTAACTTTACGATGGGCTTACTGGGATGAAACTCCATCGTGAGTAGGAAAGCATCCAGACTTATGATGATTCAACTTATGAATTTTGACTTTACAATGGGTTTATCAATTATTAAACACATTTTGACTTAACACAGGATTTACTGGGACATAACCCTACCAAACCGTAACTCATGGAACATTTGTACATATATAAAGGATGTAAAGAATGAAAGAAATTTTAAAAACAAGCCTTAGAGAAGGCAGAAGGGGATTCATCAGGAAAATTACTTCTGGGAAAGCCAAAGAAAAGGTTTGAAAGTTGGGAACCAAATTTTAGAGAACTCTGCACAGCAGAGGTAAGGGAACTGGAGGAATCAAATACTCAAGGGAGGTGGGGCTAATTCAGAAAACAACTACTGTGCCCTGTGGCCTGCAGAAACATTTCCAGGCTGAGCAGAGAGACAGGCCTCCCCAGGAAGCCCCAGAGGCGGCAAAGGGGGCTGCTTAGTGATAGGCTGACACTTCCCGGAGGACAGCTGTCTACACAAGGAGCACTGTGCACCTGTAGTCAGTTGTCCAGTTTTAGTTTAACCACCAGAAGCCCAAGAGAACCTTCAGCGCCACAAGGGAAGTAAGAGGGAAAAAAATCTGGGCCCTTTAAGCAGTGGCTGCTTGAGAAAACACTGGGCATGAGTTCAATGTTTTTCTGGAACAGTGAGGACCAGAGGAGAGGCGGCTCTGCACACCAAGAAGCCCAGCTCTCCCACTTCTCTGGACCCCTCCCCAACTCCAGGGCAAGGCCCTCTCCCTACTCTCCCCTTCAAAAGCACTGGCCCAAGGACAAAGAAGTCTTCATGCTCAACCCTGAGGCGTAAAAAGCCAGACGGTATGCTGGAACAAAGAAATCTCCAGGTGGTTGGGAGGCCTTTATTTTTGACTTCTGAATAAAATGAAAAGGTTCCTCTTTTCCCAGGCATTACTCAAAACAAAAACTTGTCCTAGTTCAGCGTGTAACTTTGCAGAAACAGAATCAAGAGGCTTCTTTACTTAACCCAGGAAGAATCACAGCCCGATTCAAACAGGAATGATCTTTCCTGGGAAACCATGGCTTCAAGAACAAAAATCAATGTGAAGCCACTGAATCAATTCCAGAAACAAACTCTAGAGGAGACGGCAATGTCACCACCTGGTTGCCTCAAATAACCCACACATTTCAAGTGTAATTATCACTTAACTCAGGAACTAATTTTGACAGTGAAGTTGAACGAATATGAATGGATGGGAATAGTTACACTTTTGCTACATTTGAAAACAGAAGTATCATTCAATCACTAAATCTATCATTCAATCAGATAAATGATGTGCTAGAAACAGACATCATTTATCTCAAAAACTGAGAATCAATCTGCCAACTCTGGGAAGGAGGGTAACTGGTGGGAACATAAAGATGACGTGAGACTCCTGTGCTTCAAGGAACTTTAAAGAAACAAATGTCTGAGACGTGTGACAGACACAAAAGCAGGAGCGCATGGTCTCTCGGGTCACTCACTTTGGTATCGGCTACTGCACATCACAGTCGGCTGGGGACACACTTTGGGAGGAGTTAATGAATGAGCAGTGGAAATGCATTAAGAAGAACAAACACTGGGAGAATCAGACACAGAACAGACGTGAATCAATGCTACCAATAAGTCTGAAGAGAATTCACACCCACGGGGCCAGAGGGATGGAGGGCCAGTTGGGAGACGACAAAAATCTTCCCAAATTCAAATAAAAGCTGAATTTATGTTAGGCCATCACTATTACTTTTAGATAGTTTATAAGAGAGCAGGCCAAAGCACCTGTCTTCCAGCTTTTGGAATGGCAGTTAAGCATCTCATGATTCTTTTCAGAGAGAACAGGATCCGAGAATGCTTCCAAATCTGATTGGAGGGGGAAGCCAAGGCTGAAATTTCTATCCAGCACCTGCTGCATCCAACCTTGAGGAAGAAAATATTTGTCCTCTATGTCGAAACATTTCCGTCTCTCTCCTCCCAGGAACAACAGGGTCCTCTATTCTGCTCTCTGGGGCAACAGAGTCAGAGGTCCCGTCTGCAGCGTGGAAGTGCCAGTCTGCAACCAGACTTCCAAGCACCATCCCCTGCTGGGTGGGATTCTTAGAGATTCCTGAGCTAAGGCTGAGCACGTATCACCTGGACTGGGTGCCTTTTGACAGTGAGCTGTTATGACATTACCTCTCTATTACTGCTCATCAGAGAACCAGAAATGTATTGCCTGAGGAGAGGGTGACAAGTGCACTCTGGGCGGTGTGAAACCAGCAGGCAGGAAGGTAACTTCTTTGTCGGGAGAGCCCTGATAGGTAACTTCTAACAGGCCTCATGAATTTGCCTAAATGAAAAACGCAGACTACTTTTTCTATCTTCTGCTATGTAATTTCAAGTAGTATTTCGTGCTTGAGAAGAACTGACTCAGATGATATCTTTTAGCAATTTTTCATTCATCTGATATGTTAACGTATTCACCGACTTCATGGCAAACACCTAAAAATCAGCATGATATTCTCCCCTGGGCCTCTGTCTCACAATTTTGTTTTAAACTAATTAAACTAATTCTTAAGTTTACCTGAGTTTTCATTCAATAACCAGTTTCAAAATACAACTGAAGAAGATGTTCTTTTCTGCATAAAACCTACTAAGTATTCCGGGGAGTTTTAGGGCTTTCGTCCAGCACAGAGAATTCTGGGGCTGGTCAGGAAAAGATAAATCTCCTCAGAAAGTGGCTGGGGTTAAACATGAAGGCCAAGCACATGGAGGGGAGAGTCAGGCAGTGCCCCAGGCCTGAGGGCAGCTTCCCTGAACGTCTGCACTCAGACTCGGACCCACACAGACACCCGGGGGCATCCTACTCCGCACCCCAACTGGGCTTCAAATCCTTCCTTGGTCCTGGGTCACTAGAGGTGCATATATTTAAGAGAAAGCAAACTAGGAGAAACGTACTATGCTAATTTCTTCACTACAGTGACAACTTAACTTTTCTTTCTATTTATTTTATGTTTTGGAGACAGGGTCTTGCTCTCCTGCCCAGACTGAAGTGCAGTGGCACAATCACACCTTACAGCAACTTCAAATTCCTGGGTATAAGTGATCCTCCTACCTCAACCTCCTGAGAAGCTGGGACTACAGGTACACACCACCATCCTTCCTGGCTAACTTTTCTAATTTTTGTAGAGATGGTGTCTTGCTATGTTGCTCAGGCTGGTCTTGGACTCCTGGCCTCAACTGACACTCTGCCTCATCCTCCCAACGCACTGGGATGACAGGTGTGACCCACAGCGCCTGTCTGTGATAACCTTTCAGATAAAATGAATACACTGAAAATTCTCCAATTGTACAAGTGAATCATAAATCATAAATACTGCTTCATGGAAAGAGTTGTCAGTCCTAAAAGAAAGTTTAATCCTGACCTCAGACTGTTAAGCTGCCAATGAATATTGCTGGACTCCTGGGTCTCAATGTGCTACCGGCACAAGGCTGCCTGCCCTCACCTTTCCCTACGTTTGGTCTGTGGGCCGACGCCCAGCCATCTGCCACCCTTCCTGCCTCTCTGCCGGCATCCATGGCATTCAGCGCAGTAACGTCCCCTGTGGATTGAAGAGGAACCCAGGGACGTCCAGGCTGGTCCAGGCTGCTCTGTGCCTCTGGCCTGTTGTCCATCCACGTCATGCACGGTTAATGAGCTGAGGCACATCTGTTCTTATACATGAATTACCTTTAACCTGCTTCCTTCCTCTGTGCAAGGGTGTAAAAAGACACAGGAGAACCCAACATACTAATACCGTCAGGAAAGAGAGAGCAGGGTACAACCACAAGGCAACAGGACCAGTACTGTAACAGGTGCGTGGAGAGAGCTCTACAAGGTGCCGGGAAGAGCAGCTAATTCTGACTGGGGAAGAGGAGGCAGCACGTCCCAGGCTCACAGGTGTCAGAGGGAACCTCAGGGATCTGGGGACACCGCTGAGGGGGAGAGACCCTGGAAGAGGAGGACACAGCACAAGACGAGAAGGAAAGTGTGGTCCAGACTGGGAGGACGCAGGGGCGCTTCAGCTGCTCCCAGGATACAGGAATCATTGATACTCAAAAGCAGGGGCTCGACCTAGTAAAATTTAGATTTCAGAAAAACAACACTGGTAGTGATGCTGCAGATAGGCGAGGAGTGATCACAGCTCAGCTGGGGATGAGTGAGGACCTCCCACCCTAGTGCTACAGGCATCAATTATATAGAAACTCCCGTGGAAAAATGTCTACTTAGCACGTCTCCTTGGACAGAATGGCCTCTTTAAGAATGTTTTCAAGTCTTTTCAGTTATGAAAAGTCTTTTTAGTCTTTCCTGCTATTATCAATAGCAGGCAAAGAAGCTGGTTGCACCAGTTTTCTACTCTGACCATTATCAGGCCCAGGAAGAACCAGCTGCTCTGTGGAATGGACCAAGTGTGGCTGCCTGAGGCAGAGCTGAGCACAAGCTTTTGGGGTCCCAGCAGCTTGTCAAATACTCTCCCTGCACTCTCTTCACGGACTTAGAATTTCAGAGGGAAGAGGTGTGGTCTTCCTGTAGTTCAAACATTCAAATTACAAAGGACTTGACTGAGGCCTAACTGCCCAAGGGTGGTGAAGTTCCTTTCCTTTGAATAGACTCACTGGCCCTGGATCTCCAATGTTTTTAAACAAGGCCACCCAGGCCTCATTCTTTCCCAGATCCTTCTTCCCTCGTAGTACAAGCTTCCACAAGCAGCGTCCCAAATTTTGCAGAAGGGCCCTCATATCATCTAAAAGACTATATCATAATATATTTTGGTCCTCTGTGAAGCAGGTGATTTTTTTCATTAGACAGAAATAAGCTGCAATAAAGTGGCATACTTACTCAATTTGCAGTCATTCTGAAAACTTTATTATAAATCTTTTCCTCAGTAGGTACCTAACAGTTTCTGCAACATACCATTATATCATTTCTACTGTGAATAACATACTGTACATATCCAAGATGTAACTAGCACCTACGTATTTCTCATACAACAAATACATTACCTGTTATCATGACATAAATTTATTAACAAGAGCATCCCTATGATATTAGCTTTAATATTATTCCCATAATGTTGGCTTTGGTACATTTAAACTCAGTATTATGTAATACTCACTTTTATTAGTATCCAAGAGTACCCTTATTATATCAGAAGTCAACTATGAGACTGTAGTTCAGCTACAAGACAGGTGAACACAGAGAAAGGAAACCCAGCAGGTCTGACCAACCACGTGCAGGTCCTCTATTTATGTGGAAAGGACAGGCCTTGCCTCCTGAAGTTGAAGGACCTCATTCAGCTTCCCGTTTTCCAAGCTCTCCTCCAGATCCACACCGCTCCCCTGCCACCCTGACCCCTGTCTGTTTGTGCCAACTCAGACAAGGAAGACCAGCACAAGTCCAGCTCTTCCCCACCCACACAGACATAGCTGGCTTTAGAGGGCTACATTTCATAACTTGTCACCTTTTGTCCACTTTCCCCTCTTATGACCACATTCAAATTCCTTCCAAAGAGTTCAAAGACCCCTTCAGACCAAAGCGTGCGTTCCCGAGGCCTCACCTCTTTCACGTGGGTGTGGAAGGACACAGACATGTCCAGGAGGATCTTCCGCTGCTCCACACGCCGAACGAAATCTTGTATCCGGTCTTCCAGCTGATGGGCGGCCTGATAAATCTCTTCTGGGTCACATTCCCCAGTCTGAGCCAGCTGCTCTGCTGCTTCTAGTAACTTATCGGCATTGGTATATGTGTTCTGCACAAGGAAACGTCCAGAGAAACACAAGGTAAATAGAAAACAAACCAGCCAGCTGGGAGTGATGACATTCAGCAACACAGAGGCAACGTGTGGTATTTCTGATCATCACATCGACTGAACAGAAAAAATATGATGGGGAGAAATGATTCTAGACAGCAGCTTTCCCCAATACTGTCTGAAATTGTTAAACTTTGAACCTCACGGCACGGCCCTTGCATCTGAAGTGGTGGCAGGGTCCCTGCAGGCTGCTGCTGGGTGTCTCATGGCTCACAAAGGGCTCTGCGACTTCTGCTAAGGAGGAGTCAGGAGTCAGACCACAGCCGCAAATGCCTGCTTCACTTTTTCTCCCAGTTTTATAACAGAGTGGAGAGTTCCAGTTCTGTGTCTTTCGGTATGACGATTTGCTTTATGATAACTCCCCCAGTGCAAGTTAAAGGTTTACTGCCCAACGAACATTACGCTGCTGCCCCTTACACAGCCCTGACTATTGGCAATTCTGTGCTCCTCTTTTTTCTACTTAAGGCTGCCCATTTTTTGAGAAAAAGGAAAAAACTATAATGAAATTACCCAGAATTTTAAAGAGCTGAAAGCTAAGGGTAAATATATGGTTGAAACACTGAAAATTACACTAATCCTCAATAAAGTATTTGAGGAACTGTGACTGGGTTCCTCAAATTCACACGTATGCTAAAGCCTCGCACTGTTACAGGAAAGTGCTAGAGAGGGGCTCGCTGAGAAAGGCTGGAGGATGTTAGCGCAGGAAAAACAGAGAAGCCAGGCCTTCCAAGAAGGCCCAGAAAGTGAGCTTTTGGTTCTCCTTGAGAAACAAACAAGTCAGTCTTGACGCTGAGTAGGGCAGGCGTCTCCTCAGTGAGGCTGAGAGGTGGCCTGGAGGGGAGGGGCCAGCTGGGAGGAAGGAGCGGCTTCCACTCTGGGAGACAGGTTAGGGGGGGTTTAATGACTGAATCAGAACCTTGGAGACAATAGGAGGCAAGTTTCCTTATCTCAGCAAAGGGAATTAATATGAAATGTATAATTCTGAGTCAAAATTAAGTTTATTTTATCTCAAGAAGCAGTACAATGAATCAAAGTAAACACGAAAACTATTGATACAGTTTTGTACGCCAGCAGTGAAGGAGGCCGGTGATAAAATTGTGAAGGTCATTTCCCACAGGTTATTGAGAATTGAGTATTTTTCTTACAAGAAGTGGCCCAAAGCCTGGAAGAAGAGGTAGTTGGTGCAAGGTCTGCTGAAGATGATGGATGATGGGGTGATTCCAAGTCCAGCTTCTATAGTTTGAGCAGCGTTGTTTGTGCAACATGTGGTCGAGCATATCTTGTAAGAGGACTGGCCTGTGTTTATTAACCAATCCTGGCTGCTTAATCACAAGCATCCTCGTCATTTCCTCAAACTGGTTGCAGTAGAATCTCCTGTAATCGACTGAGCACGTTTCATGAAGCTGTCAGCAGGGGTTATCTAACCTGCAGCCTTCGTTCTGATTTTGGGAAGATTTTTTTTTTTTGCTTATCTGTAGTATTGGATATCATGAAAAGTATGTATGCATGGACTTTTTTTTGCCAATCAGTTTTTGTTAGTGTTTGTGTGTTTAACATGTAGCCCAACACAACTCATATTCTTCTAACACGCAGCAGAGGGGGAAAAGGTTATCCGCTAGTGGATAACACCAGGGCCAGACTACCAGACGCCATAGCTTTTTTTGATGAATATTCGGTTCTGGACTGTGTTTCAGCACTTCATCTTTATCCAACCCTTGTGCTAAATGCTTGAGATTGTCATAAAGAATCCACTTTTCACCACACCTAAATAATATGGTGTAGAAATAGTTCACCTTTATGTTGTGACAGCAAAGAAAGGCAAGCTGAGAGATCATTTCTCTTCTGATTCTTACTTAATTCATGCAGAACCACCCATCTATCCAGCTTCTTTACCTTGTCACTTGTTTCAAATGGTCTTATGCTGTTGGAATAGCAAGATCAAACCTTGCTAATTCATATGCCGGTTGAGATGGATTCCCTTCCACTACAGCTTTCAGCTCTTCCTTATCCACCCTGGTCTCAGGTCGCCCACTTGGCTCATTTTCAAGATTAAAATCACCAGGACAGAACTTCTCACACACCTACATCTTGTGCCTTAGTTAGCAACATCCTTCCCAAACACTTCTTTGATGTTTTGAGCTGTCTTCACTGCATTTGGTTCTAGGGCAGAACTCATACGCGAAAGTAATACAGATTTTTGACTCATCTATAGTTTCGCAAAAATTGCTCTAAACAAAATTTGAAAGGTAAAAACGTGAAAGAATGAGGATGCGCCTTCACAATAAACATAAAACAAGAAGTGTCAAAGTGGAGTTCAGAGATGTCGAATGTCAAACTTAGGACTTAAAAAAAAATCAGACAGTTCATAGTTAGTACTTAACAATCTAATATAAACACAGAAAAAGAGAAAACATGAGTTAACCCTTGACATGGTGCAGAAATCGGAGGTTTAGGTGTAAACACACAGGGGTCCACAGGCGGCTGTGAACGTGCGTGTGAGTGCTCTCTCCCACCCCACCCTACCCTGTCTGGAGGAGGGCCTGGGAGCAGCAGCAGCCCAACAGCAATAAGCAGTCTCAGCACCACATTCTGGCCTCCAAACACCATTTTCCTCTAAAAGGAAACAGGGCTCCTTGGAGAAACGGCTGACTGCAGGGATAAAGTACAGTATGAGTCTGAAACATCTTTTGCATCCAAAAGTAAGGAAGTACTCAGAGGCATTGTGTCCAGGAAGGGCGCAGAGTCTGGCCTGAGGAGGCCCCGGTCGGCCAAGCCAGGGACAATCTGAGCAGAGTGACCAACTCCATCAGTGACTGACTGCTAGCCGCCAGACACAATGAAACCTCGAGTCCACACAGACAGCAGTAAATAAAAAACACTGGGTGGGGAAGCAGGTATCAGAATTCCCCTAAATACTTATTAATTCCAGTGGAGGAGAGACTGATTTTACAGTGGAGAAGGCTGGCAGACACCACCCCAGCCCAGAGGCCAAAGTGAACATCACACGGGGACAACTTAAGACCCTGCACTACCTGAGGGGATGTCACGAAGAGGACACGGCCTCACGCTGTGACACTCCTGCCCAAGACACATCACCTGAATCTGGTCAAGAGGAAACACCAGGCAACCCCAAAGTGAGGTGCAGCCTCCAAAATGCAGGCCTCCTGACGTCAGGTCGCAGACCAAGAAAGACCAAAGAACTGCTCCAGACTCAAAGACACGGAGAAGCATGACGGTTAAATGTCACAGGACCCTTTTTATAAGGACAGTATGTGGTGTGAAGGTTAGAAGGGGAGTCAATGTTGGTTTCCTGATTATGACAGTGGTATTTTGGCTGTGTAGAGGAATGTCGTTTCTTAGAAGGAAATACACACTAAGGTAAATAATTTGGGGGAAAATGTGTGTGTGAGGCTATCTCACCCAGGCCCTTCCCTCCTGAGGCTGGCACTCAGGCCATCAGCACTGCACACTCTCCTGCGACACTCAGCCCTTGGCACTAAGGGCTCCGCTGGGGAGGTCCTGCCTACCAAGACCTTCTGACCATCAGAAGCTGCACATGCGGGTGGCTCTCTCAGGGATGACACCTCCTCGCTACCCCCAGCTAAGCATCCCCTCGGAGCAGTCTGAGTACTGGGACACTGGGTACAAATGACACTGGCCGTACTGTAGAACAGGGAGCTGCAGACACACGTCTCTGAGAGTTAGGTCCTGTTTTCTTACTGGTCATCACACAGCTTTGAAATCATTTACCTCTCTTCTCTGACAAGCAGATTTTCAGACGACAATGCCTGTCAACAGCTAACGTGACCTTTCTGAAAGCTTTTCCACTTCTTTGCTACCAAAGACTTTTTTTAAAGTCCCAAAGGAGTAAGTGCATTTTTGAACAATGAGGGACAGTAAACACTTCTCATCCCGTACTCTAAGAGAACGAAGCACAAAAAGTTGGGCAGGTGGTGGGGTCAGCACTGTCATCTCTGCAACCCCTGGGCAGGCCTTGCCAGGACCAGGACCAGGACCTTCCTGGGTCCTTGGCGCAGGGATTCCCTTGTGCTAACATAAACTACCTGATCAAAAATACTAATTTCTATGCATTTTGTGCCTCATGATGGCACTGTGGCATGGTCACTATTTTATTCCTACTTTACAGATGAGAAAACTGAGGCACAAGAGGTGAAGTAACTTGTCCCAGCCAGTGGAAATGGGGCTGTCAAAACCACTAGTGTCTGGGCCAGGCTTCGGAAATCCACTAGGGACTCAGTGGGGAGGGTGTCAGGGAAGAAGCAAGTTTTAGGGGCTGAAGAGCCTAGACTTCCCTCTTCCACCTGTTGTCCTAGACTCTGAAGGTTCTCCCTCTGGTGCATTTATTATTCTGTTGGGTGGGGATCGTTCCTCCAGTCAGGATTAAGGACCAGGCCAGGGCGGGGGAGCTGACCAGTTTCCTCTTTTTCTTGAGAAGTAATTACAAATTGCATAATTGGAAAGACAGGGAAATAAGAGCTACCCTTCTCTTCCTTATAATCCTCAGCTGCAGAGCCTGCTTCTTACCAAGATGGTCAGAGGCTGCATTTAGAATCCAGTGGGAGAAAAGGGGGTTTCTTGATCTACAATAGATAGGAAAGGAGAAAAACAAACATTTTAAGGCCTGAATACTTCCACTCCATTTGTCTGGCTTAAAGACAACATATAGACAACTTAAAGACTGCATACAGAAAACGTCCAAGGCGTTTTATTAGTATCGAAATGTAATAAAAAAGAATAATGGGTGAGTACTTCTGCAGTGCAAATCAAATATGCCAAATAATTTAGATTGTTACTTAAGAGGCACACAGATTCCCAGAAATCTATCTTTTCCCCCAGCAAGGCAAAGGACAGTGGAGGGCAGTGCGCAGTCCCCCCAACCCCCAGCAGGTGGCACATGGCAGGGAGGAGAATGACAAAACCACAAATGGAAGACCCAGGAAGTTCCACATGGCATTTACCCAGGCACAGCAAAATACTACTATCTCTATCTGTTGGTATTTAACCAGAGACACAAATTTTTCGTGGGGTGGGGTGGGTGGGAGTTTGGGTGAGGTAAGGTAGGTCAGGGGTAAATATACCCTGCAGTGTCCTCTGGTGCTGGACAGAGCACCAAATGTACTGTACGCTATCCAAATGTTGCTGGATAGCGTACAGTACAATGCCAGTACTTGCCAAAATACCTGGATTATCTGAATGAGCTAAATTATATGGGCTGGGCGGGGACCTGGCACTACAATCACCTGCTGAGTGTCAGACATTTTTTAATTACCTGGCAAAGGTACGTATCAGGTATTATTTTATAGCTAAAGGAACTGAGGCTCAGAGAGACTGAGTAACTTGCCTATGGTCATACAATTAGAAAGCAGTGAAGTTATTTTAGTAAACTTTAGCAATATTTTTAGTAAGAAAAAGCAGGTGAGAAGATTTGGTAACTTGTAAATACAAACACACTGACCTAAAGGAAATTCTTAACAGCAAATAAGTTGCCCTGAATTCCCCACTATTGATCTGTTTTAAAAGACTAAAAAACAACACACCTGACATTAAGAACCAAACTTACTGCAAAATGGCAGCCTAGTGTATTTAAGCAAGACTCTAACAGCTACAGCAAATCACAAGTTTAGAGAGTGCTACAGAAGTGGAAGAAGCCTTCTGTGTCGCCACGTGTTCCAGGTGGGTATCCTTCTCCCAAAAGATGAGTGGGTTCAGCAGTGGCCAGGGTATCATCTGGCCTGCTTCTGTTCTGAAAATCTAGAACGAACTTAAGGATTCCTGCTTTTCCAAATGACACACTCTTTTATCCAGGAAGACGAGGTGATTACACGGCTCACAGGAAAACCTGCTGACGGCAATGGCTTCCTGGAGAACAACTTCGTGAGAGGTTCCGTTTCTGGAAGGTAATCTGAAGCCCAAGGATAGGAAGAAAAGAGTCCCAGTGGTTTAAGCCCTCACAGTGCAGAGACTTGGGAAGGATGCCAGGCCAGAGCTTTGCTAATGATGGCAAAGACATCTTCTGTGCTCTCAAAACTGGCTCCTTACTGAACCAGTGTGTCCTGGGCTTTACTGGCTGCTGGCTTTTTAAATCTAAAAAGGAACATTAACTTGGATAACTGCTTAGAAGATAAGAAAGTACTGTTAAAGAGCATCTTCCCTTCCAACAGTTATTTGCAGGAAGCTCCACATGAAAGTCTTTTTAATTTCTCTTTTCACACTAGTATATGAAGCAGCACTATGCCCAGGCACACCACACTATGAATCACTTAGCGTGGATTCAGACAGTGGGAGAGCTCTACTCACAATCGATGTAGAAAATAAAGGAATGGATCTTCAGATGAGTCATGAGGAAGTTCTTGGCCTTGAAAAAGGATCCAAGTTTCCTGAGGCGGCGGCAGCCATCTGAAACAAATTCTGGTCCCCAGCTGCTGCACCCAGGCCTTGTGCCTGCAGAAGTTACACTGGGCTATATGACTCACTTCCACCCAGCAAATCTGAGCTTCAAACTTCTGGGTTCCTCCTTCTCAGAACTAGAACTATTCTACATAATATATCTGTGTTTAGTACATTTTAATGAATTCAACCGTAAGCCTTTACCACTTCCTTTTTGAATTTCTGTTGTGTTATTCTATCATGCCACAACCCATTACTTTAAATTATAAAGTATATATACTAGACTATAAGAAAAGACTTTAAAGTATATATAAAGACTATAAGAAAGCCTTTATTAAATAAAGTGCTAACTTAAGATTTCTAAACTAAAACCAATTATAGAATTAATTTTATAAAAAAGAATTCAAAACAACCTTAAACTAAAAAGAAAATTTCTTCTCTTTAAATCCTAACATCTGTCTTAACTTTGGTAATATACAGAGTGTCCATAAAGTTCATGTGCAATTCAAAATTGCGCACTACTTTAAATTACACATGAACTTTTGGCTACCACAGAAAGCCTCCTGGCAGCGCCCACTGGGGGGTCTGGGTCTCTGGCTACCTGTACCCAGCCACCCCATACCTGGCAGAACACCAGGCATGTGGTGGGTGATCATTTAAAAATCAGAAGCAGGTAAGGCAGATATTCACAAAGTGAGCAGAAGTAATCATACTTAAAGGTCTCCTTTCACGGTCCAGACTTGGGCTTAAACATTTTCATTTTAGGGAAGAGGGTCAGTACCCCTTGGAGTCCCGGGACAATCTGCAAGAGATGATGAGAAAGGACAGAAGCTCAGAGGGGAGAGGCAGGAGCACTCCGGTTGGTATTTGCCTTGCTCCCGCCAGGGTGCTACCCCACCCCTCTGCTTGCCCTAGGAAGCTTCGGGCAGACATGTTCCCCGGAAATAGTTTGCCCACTCCTGCCGTCCCGAGAGCTTGTATGACAGCTTTGATGACTGCCTTAGATGTGAGGAAATGAGCTCGCCCTCAGAAGGCAGAGCAGCATTAGCCTAGAGTATACTTCTTCATTGTAGGATAGAAGGAACCAAAGGAACGTGAAGGAGAAGGGTCAAAAAGGGTGGCAGACACACAAGAGAAACTTCAGGAGCCCGTCACCCCTCGTAATAGAAAGTATTCCAGAAGCCTGTGGACGGGAGGCGGGCAGCTGGTCTGTAACCACCGCCTGATGTTCGCAGTTCTGCCCCGGGATCCCTTGGTGCCTGTGGTCTTTGTTCATCTGACCCACGTTTCACACGCACCCTCAAACCACAGCAATCATGGCAGTAGCTTATCTTGTGGGAAAAATTAAGATGAAGTAAGAGCACATATTCCACATTTCTTCTGCTTCTTCATCTTCCAGCAGGTGAGAGTACATTTAACGTGGATAAGAGAAATGCTTCAAAGACACAAGAGGGTGTGGCAAGGCTGCACAGCCACAGGTACTTCTCTCTGGTTTCTCGAGATGAGTAAAGAAAAAATTTGGGATTGTCATTTTTACTTTATATATTATATGAAGTCATTGGCCGGGCGCCATGGCTCAGGCTGTAATCACAGCACTCTGGGAGGCTAAGGCCGGAGGAGTCTGAAACCAGGTTCAACTACAGCAGTGGTTCTCAACATTTGGGCTTAAACATGGGTCCTGTCACGACCCACAGGAACTGTATTAAAGGGCCACAGCATGAGTAAGGTTGAGAACCACTGCACTGGAGTGAGACGCCTTCTCTACTAAAATGGAAAAACCAAGCTGGACATTGTGGCAGGTGCCTGAGGTCCCCAGGGCGCTGAGGCAGGAGGATCACTTGAGCCTGGGACTGTGAGGTTGCCATGAGCCGTGATGATGCTACGGCACTCTACCTGGGGTAACAGAGCAAGATTCTGTCTCAAGACAAACAAAAACGAAGAAAGAAAAGACATGTAAAGAAGGTGACGTTTTAAAACAGCATTTTCACAGAACAGGAGTTAAGTAGTTGGTTAGTCCCTAATGCTACCTCATATTTTAGTTCCTGACACAAGTGTCAACCTGAACCCTTTATCTGTCCTGTCAAACACACTGACTCACATGGCATGCTTTAGGTAGTCCTGTTTGTTTTGTTTTATAGATTTTGAGATTATATTGCTAGATGTATACATGTATTAATATTCTTCCTTTTATAATCAAAGACTCGCTTCCTAATAATGTTTTTATGCCTTCAGGGCTATTTTGTTTAATAGTAATACTCCTATAACAACTTACTTTTGGTTAATACTTTCCTGCTATGCCTTTTCCTTATATATTATATACGTTGAAGCTTCCTGGATATTTTTATGTTCAGGTGTTCCCTCTGAAAATACTAAATAGCATAATTTTTAAAAGATATTCAATCTGAGAATCTGTCTTTTAACAAGTATAATCTATTTTGCATTTGCTATAGTTACTAGTATTTTTAATAAATTCCTCCAGCTTATTTTGCGATTTCTACTATAATCTTCGTGGTTCTAATTTGGTTTTTTTTTTTTTTTGCTTCTTCCCTGAGTTTTTATTTGCCTGGTTTCCTGTATTTCTTTTCCCTTGGAAATGATTTGGAAATGACATTTTCTATCCCTACCCCTGAATCAACGAATCTCGGACAGACAGCACTCCTCCTGCCATCCTCTGGAACATCGCTCCGTCTTTAATGTTAATATGCACAGGAGCTGGAACTTGAGTTCCTGTTTTCAACTCCCTCCCAAATTCAATTGTCTTTTGTTTAAATGGTCGATCCTTTGATCCACAAATATATTACCCAATTTCTTTGCTCATAATTCATCCCAGCCCATTTTTCTCATACTTTTTATTCACCTCATTCATTAATCCAAAAAATATTTGCTAAATCCCTAAACATGCCAGGCATTTGTCTAGGTGCTGATGACAGAGAAGTGAACAAAACAAAATCTTAAATTACAGTGGGTACTTTTATCATTGTTACTGAAGTGAATAGTTTTTTGGTTAAGTATGTGAACAGTAAACTCTCCCAATCTTGGTCTGCATTTTTTGTCCTTGCCACTGAATTCAGGTACAGAATTCCCAGTTCAGAGTTCCCCTCCCTCAGGACTCCATCCCACTGTCTTCTGGAACCTATGACCAGAAGTCGGCTGTCTTTCTAATAACACTTGTCACAGGTGTCATTTTCTCATTTCTCTCTTGTTTTAGAGACTCTTTGATGTTCCTCAATTTTACCACAATATTTTGGGTATGAATGTATCCTACTCAGACAACTTTTTTGAAATAAATTTTTCCTACTTACACACACACACACTCACACGCAGAGGTGGCCACCATGTACAGAATATTCTGTAAAATTTTAAAATGAACACTTTGTAAGTAAAGGTACATTTAGCTACAATTTCCCATTTTTGCTATGTATGGTGATTTGGGAGGCACCCTGTATATACGTATATGTGTGTGCATGTGTTTGAGATCAGACAATAAATCATTCTAGAAAAAGTGCTACATACCTCCTTGCTGAATATCACTGTGGTTACCTTCAAAGTGCTTCCCTTGGGAAACTATGCACCAACACCAGTGCCTAGTCCACCCTTCAAAGCAATTTTGGAAATCTTCACTGGAATGACCATCAGAACTGTTGTCATATGAAGTTGGACAACTAAGTTCATGAACTCATCCTAGAAAAAAATGCTTTTAAGGGTGGACTAGGCAATGGCATCAGTGCATAGCTACCAAGGGGAGTTCTTCAAAGGTGACTGCAGTGATATTCAACCATGAGGTATGGAGCACTTTTTCTACGATGAGTTTGCAAACTTAATTGTCTGACCTCGTGTGTGTGTATATGTGTGTGTGTGTACATGCGCATGCATGCACACATCACATTGTTGTAATCTCTCCCTTCTTCATTCTCCTTTAAAAAAAAAAAAAAAAAACAATAAGTCAAAAGGCACATTTCCCAACCACAATGATCTGTGTGAAGGAACTGCACCGCGAGCTTTATAGGACACTGCCACAGATGCCTATACCTGCTGCCTCTCTACGAGCCACTGCTGGGCCTACTTTTTAGAAAGTTTCTTTACAGAGGAAGGGACTTGTCCCAAGTCAAACAGCTGTGAGTATCATCACTAGGGCTCAAAGTCTGCAGACCCCTCCCTCTGAACGTGCTTCATTCCTGTCCTGCTTCCTAAGTGTACACGTTTAAAAGAATTGGAAATGGGACAAACAGTGCTGGGCCATCATTACAGAAATGAAAGGACTGTTATTCTCAGCTATGAATTGAAATTTCACAAGTCAATAAATTGGTACAATAAATATGACAAAAACATCCACGACATTTTGCTTCAGGGGCATCACAGTTTACAAAAGTTCTGACGGACAAACCATGTTTCTGCCTAGACAGTGACAACTTCGCTCTGAAATCTGAGCGCTGACCTCACCTGCTTCATCTCCTCCACATCCAGCTAACGCTGACGTACCGCAAATGTAGTTAAAATCATCACTCAGAGCCAGCCTCAGGGATGTTTATAGCACAAAGCAGCAGATGCATTACCTGTGCCACTTCTTCAAAATCCTCATGACGTTTCTGCAAAGCTCTGGCCCGATGAAGAGACTTCCCCACGCCTGTGTGTTTGCTCAGGAAAGCTTCTCCATGGTTCTCAATCCAGTCCAGCACCTACGAGGAAATGCAGGCACACATGCTATAAGAACTATGTTCTGCCTTGTTCAAAGTTTAGGGCAACTCAAGGAAGACTTGTGCTGCCGCCACATCTCTAAGGAACTAGGAGTAAATGACGAAAAACAATCTGGAAGATAGAAGTGATAGTAATTTAACACACCTGGTAATTACAAGCTGGTAATTACATCAGCTTTCCCACCAGGACTGTAATCAGCTCTTATGTTAAAAGTGTGAATCTTTTTTGTATAAACGCACATACAATAATGACTAAATTCACTCTCACCCCATTTTACGCATGACTGAGCCACCACACTAACCGGGTTCGCATAAGATAGCGACAACCAAGCCAGAGAGGACTCGTTAGGTTTGTAAGACTTAAAGCTACACAACTCAGGTAGTTTAACTACACAGTTAATTTTTTCTACCTCTTCTTTAGAAGACTCAAAACACATAAGTAAAACCTAACAAAATGTCACATACGCCCCAGTCCTGATCTTTAAGGATAACTTATTTTATAAACTATGATGCTGCAAAGCTAAGTGTTCCGTGACTTTATTTACTTAAAAATTCTTGTTAGTTGAAATCCGCCACACAAAGAAAAAGAGTAAACGCAAAGCAGTGCGATGTAACATCTTCAAGCTCATAGTTGGGACTGGGTAGTTCACTGGCTCTTATTCTCGAGAAATGAAAAAATACCAACAATTTCTAATCAAATACAGTGCACCCTTAAATAACATAGGTTTGAACTGTGTGGGTACACTTCATACAAGACTGTTCTTTCAACGTATGCAGTTGGCCTTCCATACTGGGGGGTTCCACACCTGCAACCAAACACGGACGGAAGATGGTGTTCCCAGGACACCTCACATACACAGAGGGCCCACTTTTCTCATCCTGGGGTTCTGCAGGGCCAACTGTGGGACTTGTAGGTGAGGGTTTTGGTTAGCATGGGCGGTCCTCAAACAAACACCTGCAGATACGGAGGGAAGACTGATTTACACTAATCAAATGTCCACTTTGCCTCTCTCTGATGAAGAGGGGGTAAACAGTAAAAACCTAAGCGATAGCTTTAGCTAAAAACTGAGATGTGTAAATACATTTGTTCATGTGCTGCTGAAGTACTGAAGCCTCACTCACACTCTGCATATCTGTAACTATGGCACTCGTCCATTCAGGACTGGGTCATTTGTAAACAAGAGTTTATTGCTTATAGCTCCAGAGACTGGAATGGCCAAGGTAAGGCACTAACAGATTCCGTGCCTGGTGAGGGCTCATTGCTCCCTGATGGCACCTCCGGTGCATCCTCACAAGGCAGAAGGGGCAAACAAGCTCCCCTGGGCCTTCCTATAAGGGCACTAATCCCATCCACAGCAGCAGCTCCCTTCTGACCTAAACACCTCCCTGAAAGCCCCACCTCGTGGATTATGATTCAGCATATGAATCTGGGGGAACATATTCACAGCAGAGACCTAAGGATGCAGACCAAAATGATCTCGGATTAAAAAACAAGCACAGGCACACACAGCAAAGACAGCAGTCTGCAGGGTAATGTGGAAGCAGACCAGCCACAGGCTCTGGTAAGGGCAAAACAAAATGGTCCTAGGTTGTGGTTTCTTGCTACAAAAAAGGATCCCTTTCCCTTTACTGACTGTACCATAGAGAGATCAGCTGTGCTGACAGAAAACTAGAAAAAAGAGAGGCAGCTGGTAAGGGCCAGTGCCTGACTCATTCTCCAATGCTCCAATCGGTGACCTTCAAACCTGAGGAAGTCCTGACTGAGGGTCTGTCCTGCACAGGGTCTAGCAAAGTTAGAATTACATGTAAATGAAAATGTCTTGGGAACCTTGACAAACCTCCTGCGGTCCTCTGTAAAGACCCTTGTAGAGCTGGCAGAAGCTGAGATCAGAGGCGCAGGACACGTTGGGCAGGGAGAGGGCCAGGCCTGGCAGGGGGTGCGCAGGACAAGGGACCCAACCTTATGACCACAGTTTATTCCTGACCCTTTGATGTCAACACCGCCACACTGCTGTCCCCTGGGGTCACACTCTCAGAGCCATTCTTACTGGATCCACTGTCTCTGTCAACTCAGCCTCTGATTCTCCTCTGAAAGCTCCCTCACTCCCACCCCTTCACTTCCAACCCCTGCACACAGACACAGAATCTAGCTGCTGCCCCAGGCAAGTTCCCTGTCCTGTCTGAGCTCCCATTTCCTCACCTGCTTGCCAGTGACCATGGGGGAGTGGTGAGTGTTAGATGGTATCCGGGCTGAGCACCTAAGTATGAGAGTGGCAGAAATACCACACATGTGCTGTCCCCACACACAAACCAGAGCCCATGGCAGGCCTCTACCTCCTCTCAAGCTCCTTGATGGCACAGGCTGTAAATACTCCATTGCTCTTTTGTTAGTATACTGAGTACATTCATTTTCTTTCTTGACATGAAAGAGACAGAAAGACCTCTTTAAGGTAGTAATACATTTACCACCTGACTTCAAGGCAGATATAAAGCTATTGAGTGGCTTCTATGACAATCTCTTAGTATATATTATAAAACATTCCTGTTCCATTCCTGAAGAAGCATCTCAATGAGAATTTGAAGACTTCTCAATCTCTAAGAATGGATACATTTCGGGGAATATGCCACTGGGAACCAGGCCAATGCCACACAGAAGACAAATATCAAACAGTTTCAGCTGAAAAAGACTCTGAAGCTATACCATTAACCCTATGCTGCAGTCTGCCTGCCTTAAGATCTGTGTGAAGGGCTGCAGAGACTTAAAAAAAAAAAAAAAAAATACTATACAGTATATGCTGTGTACTCCTCAACTATAAAAAGGAAAATTAAGCCACCAGTAAGCAGCAAACCTTATGATTACTGTTAACTCCATAGGGTACTGGAAAAAAAGCAAGATGAACATTATTTGGTAGAACACGCTGGAAGAGGCAACCACAGTATTTTAAAAACAGAAATTTGTTTTTTAAGTGTAAGAGAAATATTTCAGGAAGAATAAGTTGGAAATAAAAGCTAGTGTGAACACACCACTCAGGGTTATGAAGAGGATTTTCCTCTTATAAGTAGTTTCTTCTGACAGAAATGTAAATAGTGGGTAAAATTAAATTTCCAACAAACATGAAAGTAATTCAAAGCAGAATATACCAATTCCAGGCATTTTATTAAAAAAAAAAAAAAATGCAGAAAGTTATAAAATCCAGTTAATATTCCAAACCAAACTCCTCCATGAAGCTTCTGATTGTTTTACAGGTATGCATAAACTTCCCCAAGTGATTCTGAATCAGTACACTTGTCTTGAGTAACGTTTTAAAGACATGCCAGTAGAACTGTTAAATTTAAAACATGAAAAGATTAGCGAATCAGGGGCTTTATCCCCCTAGTCCAGCTGCCTCTCAGCCCTCAGTGCTGGCCGTGGCTATCATCTGTTTGCCCCGTGACCTCAAGTCAGAGACAATGAGGCTGGCACAGGGTGTGCGGTCTTCCTTCCAGATTCAGTGAAAAAGGCAAAAGCTGATCTCTTTTCATGGCTTCCTGGCCCCAGCGATGGGGAGGGAAAGCAAAGCTCTGTAGGACATGAGCACCTTCCTCTCTGTTTACAGGATGCAGGAGCTCACTCCTCTGTACATTAGCGCCCTCTAATGGACACAATGACAGCCCAAGGGCAAGGTCACTCCAAAGTGCAACGCCCACACACAAATCACAACGTAAGTCACATGTCAGATGTGCAGGAAGTTGTACAGATTGTTTAGCTTACCCCTCTATTTGCAATGAAAAGGAAACCAAGGCCTTAATTAGGAAACTGAACATAATGATGCAAAGTTATGATTATGATCATTCATAAAGTGGTAAGTGCCTCGCCACCTGAGCACCTGCTGCCGAAGGCGGCACTGACCTAGGGCTGTGGGTGTGCACCAAGCCATCCGTCCTCGCAGTGACCACCGGTGGGTTTGACAGATGACAACACAGGTCCCAGGGCCCTCAGCTACGTCATGAAAAAGCCACTCTGTGGACTGGGTCCCAGGACGCCTGGCTTGGGACACAGCCTCTCACCTCTCATCTCTACTGCCCCTTCCTTGAGTTGTCACAACAACATGCATGTATGTTTCAGAGGGTTCAGGCTATCTCTGCCTGGTGAACAGCCTCTGAGGATATGACCCTGTCACAATGGACAGCAAAGTTGGGATAAGGCAAATCAGTCAACACTTCTCAACCCTCTACTCCTAGCCTCAGGGACTGGCCACAGGCATTTCCCCCACTGCCCCCACAGCAGAGCTGTGGCTGTCCTGCACCACCAAGCTGCAGACTAATTTTCTATATAAGTCCCTACTAGCTAATATTCACTAGGTTTTGTGTGTTCATATTTCTTAGTAATTACTATTAAGAACTGGAGAACGACTACTAAATCCTTATCAGACAGGAGAATAATTCTCCCAAACCCCACTTCACAAAAAACATGCACTTTGAAAACCAATATAAATGACATTTTCCTTTAAAATGCAGAAGTATTTATTTCAAATACATACTACGGTGTTTTCCACCAGCATCATGGTGTCTGAAATTCCACATACTTCCTCAAAATTTGGCTCCAAAATTCATTTGGCAATAAAAACTCACCTAGGGTATTTACAGTCTTTCTCGATCCCGTCACTGTGAGTTTTTGTACAGGTGGCTGCAGAAACTGCCATTCATTTGATCATGGGGGGCCGCCCAGACTCTACTACAGTGGTTCTCAACCTGTGGGTCACGACCCACAGAAGTGTATTAAAGGGCTGCGGCATTAGGAAGGTTGAGAACCACTGCTGTACTAGGAGTGTTATGCACCGTAAATGATGTCATCCTTTCCAAACTTAGAAAAATTCTGAGTTCCAAACCAAAAGTCAGGCCTATAAATAAAAGAGTAGATTTTTATTATCCCTGTTAAGCAGAAATTGAGGCTCAGAGAATATAAGTAATTTGCCTGAAAGATTCAAACACAGGTCATCTCAACGCCAAAATCACTACATTACATTGCAGTTTGTAAATTCTGTCTAAAGCCCTTTAAAATATTTCTAAAATTAGAGTTCCATCTTACACATCCTGCTTGTTAAGAACTAGATGAGACATCTGAGTCAATACAACCAAGAACACACTAATAGTCTATCCCTACTGGTACTCCTGATCCAAAGAGCATTCAGAGAAAACATACGAACATTTGTCTAATCCAGAGACTGTTTTAAAGAGATAACATACTGCGAATAGTGTTTTCTGTCTCACTAGTAAAAGCCCCTTCTAAGTCACATTTTATGCACACAAAAATGAAAACATTAAGCTCTTCTGGGTCCATATTCAGTTTTTTAAATACATTTAAAAAGTTTTTAAAGGGTAATTCCAAAATATGCTGAATTTTTCCCTTCTTATGCAAAATTAGATTTTTTTCTAATTGAAAAATATGAATTTCCTGCATGCTCACTGTAAATTCTCTATAAAACCAATTAATAAATTAATAATCTGTTTAATAATTTATTTTAGTTACTTCCTCATTCAATCACTGTAGGCTTTTATTTCACACACTGCCACACTAGGAAAAATTTTTTTTTCCTTGGAGCCACAGTGCTTCATTAGGTCAAGGTAATTCAAGAGACCCGTGAGTTATACCTGCTTCACAAGGCTCCAGGCTCAAAACTAGCATAAGTTAAATACAACTTACTTGGCAGTTATGTGTTAAAATCACTGGGCAAACCAAGCTAGAAATAAACATAACAAATGATTACTGATTAAGCAACATTTCAAATTTGCTAAATGTAAGTAGGTGAACAAAAAGGAAGACTTTCACTGTTAGATTTTTTTTTTCTTTTTGAGACAAGGTCTCTCTATCATGCAGGCTGGAGTGCAATAGCACTGTCATAGCTCACTGCAACCTCCAAGTCCTGGGCTCCTGCCTCAGCCTCCTGATTCCCTGGGACTACAGGTGCCTGCCCCCCCACCCAGCTAGTTTTTTTCTTTTTGTAGAGAGAAGGTCTTGCTATGTTGTTCACATGGTCTTAAACTCCTGGCTACAAGAGTTCCTCGTGCCTCAGCCTCCCAAAGGGTTGGGATTACAGGCGTGAGCTACTGTCACAGCCAGATCTTAATTTTTTGTAATGGCTGATGTGTGTCATTGCCTTGATGGTATTCAATATTATGCTATTAATCAAATTTACCTACAAAGTAGGTACTAGAATCTATGTACTTATCCTATCTCGGGCTGGCTGATACTCCTCCTCCTCCCCACCACACTGCTCCAAACACTGTTCTCCTAACACCAGTGTCTTGGTCACATCCTTCCCTTTCTAGCAGAGGCCAAGCTTAGGAAAACTCTGAAACTACACCATTCACCACCAGATCCTGGCACAGAGAGGCAGGCAAGACTGCAGAGGGATGGGGCGGATCGGCCCTCTCCCTCCCTCTTCCCTTTCCACTGATCTGCAAGCCTGAGGGAATGAACTTCAAAACATTAAAAGGAGCTACTTCCCTTCACTGTCAGGGGCAACTGCTGCTTCTAGGAAACATGTCCCCCAGGCTGAACAGCAGTTTAGAGGTTCTTCCTTCAGTAACAGGATGATGTTACTCTTTGATTACTCAGAGGTTAAACACCCTCCTCAGATCCAGAGCTAGGGCCCAGTGAAAATGCCCCGAGGCTCCCTGGAGCTCCAGCTAAGTCACTGGACTTTCCTAACACTTGGGTTTTATTAACTTGAAAAGTGAGGATCTCTGACTCCAAATTCTGTGATGTGCATGACATAACTTTTAAAGGTGACGTGAGACTGACACAGAATCTGGCACACGTCTGTGGGCTTTGGGGACCGAGAGAAGCGGCGGGAACTTCTCAGGCTCAGCATTCACAGTGGTCTGACAGTTCTTTATTGCTCTCCACAGGGGCCCAAAGCTCTCCATTGATTCATTCACTGTATTTCAAAATCAGAATTAAGACTTCTCTAAAAGTACATATAATTATTCTTAATATATAAAGAGTTTTTTTAAAAATGGTTTCTAGAACACGACAAAGCTGACTTAGCCTAATGCTCACTTAGAAAAAAGAAGTTATTTAAAAAAAGACCTCAGGCCTACACACAAGAGACGTGTTTGGTTAACTAACCCAAAAGCACAGGCAGCTCCATGCAGATTCTTGGCTGGAAGGCAGCATAAGAGAATCCCTGAACAAGGGCTCACCGAAAGGGTGGAGGGCCAGCCTGTTAACTTTTACATCATCCATCTATCCATCCACCTGTCTTACTACTGAACCAAACACACATCACCAGTTCTCCTGGCCTTACCCTACTTTTGATCACATAAACACATGAAATCTCTTAACAAAAACAAAGAGGCTTATGGGGGAGGTTCTTATTCATATAAATAGTATCATCAAGAATATTCTCATAAGACCCCAAGCTAAAGCATCACTATCACCACTGGTTAATCCTTTCAGTAATTTTTCTAAACTTCTAGAAATTATTATTCCATTCTTAGTTTAGAAATGAATATACAATAGTATAAAGCTATTCCCGCAAAGCTGTGTTATGCCTATATGTTATCTGAGAAACTAAAGTTATTATGTATAACTTAAACCTTGTCTTTGAACTCTACAAATATTTCTAAATACACACACACATACATTACACACGCAGGTGTGTGTGTGTCCCTCCCTGTTCATCTCCTGTCGCTTCCACCCAGGGGACTCCGGCATGTGGCTGACACTCGCCCCTGGAGACCGTGCTCACTGGAGTCTGCCTCGGCTCTCCCACATCTAGGGATCCTGGCCCCTGACCCCGTGGCTTGCTGCCCTCAGCTCCCCACTCACTTCCCTGACCCTTGTCCTAAGGGCTCTCTGCTTCCTGTCGCACTGGCTTGTGGTGCCAGCTCACACATCGCCATTCTTGTACCATATCCACTTTGGGTGGAAGGAACTGTCCCTTTTCCCTGTCTGTCCTCCCACTGTTTGACCTGCAGCTCCTTTGGACTCCAGTCCCATCTGTGTTCCCAGCTAGGGAAGGTAATTAGTGCTGGTTCCAAACCTCCCTCTGCCTGAGCCCAGCAGTTCCTAATCCCTAGCCAAGCCTGGGCCTGGCTGGCACTCCCTAACTCTAACCGGGAAGTCTTAAGAAACAAAGATGGTGATCCCACAGGCGTTCTTACCAAGAGGCACGACCAAAACTGCCAGTGTGGGAATGTAAACAGAAGGAAATGTTAAATCGCCAAGTCTGTGTCATGATTCTGATGAGTGGGAAGAGGGCTCCCTCCTGCTCACTGTGCAGAGGACCAGTGAGTCAGGAACTCAACACTACTTTACGGCTCAGTCCAACAGGTGCCCACGGGGAACTGAGCCAGGCTCCTGGTCTTTAGGCTCCGTCTTCCTGTATCTCCTGCCACCCGCCCCCACTGCTTCTGGTCCAGATGCACAGTTGGTACTTTGGCGCTTGAACTTGAGGGGAGAAACCGAGGAAAGCATTAACTCTAGAGGCTGGCCATGAGCACAAGAGAGGAGAGACAAGTGCCCATCAGGGAGGCCCCACCCTGGCACCAGGATGAGCTCGACGCCACACGCTGCCCTGGCACCACACAATGCCACTCAATGTAGATGAGCCTATGTCCCTTTACTGGTGGCCCAAAGCTTATAGAAACAAGCCTCAAGCCTTCATCACGGGAATCCCAAGTTCTGTGTGTGGCCCCAGCCCCACCTCTTCCTCCACACCACTCCCTTGCGTCCTATTGGACACCTGTGTGTCCCGGAATAGGCTCTGCCCTCTCCTGTCCTACTCCCACTGCAATCCTCACTGCCCACCCTTCACTGCTGACCTTCCAGGCCTCACCCTTCCCAGAGCAGCTCAAGCTCTGCCCCTTCCACAAAGACATTCCTGACACCCCCAGCATGACAACTGCCACTTGCACCTCTGTTACAGGCTGCTCCTCTCTCCTTGTACATTAGACACTTGACACTTGAGAATAATACAGACACAGCTCTGAAGAACTCCCAAATTTGCACAAATCACCAAAGCATAGATATGCCCCCTCAAAATGCGTATGCCAAGTAGGCAGGTGGACAAGATGGCGAGTCTCACGCCTGCACTTCGGAAAGCATCTGACAGGTATGACTCAAATTTATGCCTCAGCAAATTATACCTGACAATAACCAAAGGCACTGACACTACATCTAAGCATGTTGTAGTCTAATTCATTAGACTATTCGTGATCTGCTAAATTCCTTGAGAAAAGGACCTTGGAGTTGTACAACATTACTGTTCTCTGTACCTCTGTGAGCACACAAAGTCAACTAAGATACGTATTAGGAAGAAAAAGAAGGAAGTGTGGACAAGAAGAATCTAGAGTGGACTAGATTTGCTTGATCATTTTTAAGAATATTAGTTAATAACCCAACATCAGCCTACATGGAGCTGTGTCAAGTGGTAACTCCACGGGGTGGGTGATGCTCACACGAGGGCTGCGGGAGAACAGGAGGCTCTTACAGACGGTCCCCCTGCTCTCCTTGAGGGGAGTCAGTTTGCTTGAGGAAAGTGGATTTGGGGGTCATGCACCCAAATGGACATCCTGGGGTAAACTAAACCCCAGGAATCTAAGAAGAGCCAGGTCAAGTGACCAGGTGAGACCGAAAAATGAGTCTGCTAACTCCTGCTCTGGGCAGTTGCCTTGCCCACCACTCCCCTGGAATTAGTACAGTAAAAACGGATTATCTTCTCATGGAAAACCAAAGCATGATCCACACTAAAAACACCACTTAGTAACATAATTATTCATTCAGCAATTCAGCTGGCCCTTCACTGAGAGTCCCTCTACAGTTAACGCAAAGCAATGGAAAGAGGGGCATTGCCTGATCACCAGGAAATGCGGCAGAGTTTTCATCTTCCTGGAGGTTAATGGAGGCAAGGCTAGCATCTGGCAGCAGCCAGCATGTGTCCTGGGGCGTCCTCGGCAGGCTGGATGTGGGCAGCTGGTAACACTGAGAAAAAGCGCCTCCTCCCTCTCCTCCTAGGCCACACCACAGACTGCCATCCCCCACACCTTCCACACAGGAATCCTGAAATAGCATCTGCTGCTTAAGAGGACAAAAACTAAACCAAAACTAACAGTGTTTTACAAACCACCTCCCAGGACATTCTCTCCCATGCCCTCCATTCCCATGTCAGGGTCCACTGCTAACACTTCCGCGTCTTTCTTCCATTAGACTAGCGGTTCTCAACCTGTGGGTCTCAACCCACAGGAACTGTATTAAAGGGTCATGGCATTAGGAAGGTTGAGAACCACTGCATTACACACTCTTTGGGAGGAACGTTACTATAAAACCGTAATCGTTCCATATCTATTGTTCAGTAAGCTGCTGTTGTTTTTTCTCAACAGTATTTACAGATGCCTTTTCATCGCCCAAAAACAACCAAAGAAACACTTTTGGTTCTCTAATTGGTTTATTGTCTTTAGAAATTTATCTTCTGCTCATAACACTTTTATAAAGTACACATTTTTTTCATTTATCCTCAGCTCACCAAGCTTATTCTATGTTTAATAGGGCAAAAACTTCCCTATGTGTTATTAATTGCTAAGTTTCAGAAACCTGTTTTTGGTTTTGACATCCCATTGTCAAAGTATTTGCTTTATCTTATCAGTTTGCTCTTTGCCTCAAGAGTCAAGCTTACATAGCAATTTCCTATTTGCATAATAAATCCAAACCATTCCAGATAATTAATCAACAAAATGCTTCCCTTAATGGGCAACATCTATTGTCTATGGAATGCTAATAGGATAATATGTGTATTATGTGTGTCACAAAACACTTTCTCCTGCTGACATCTAACTCTGTGTCTTGTTCTTGAGGGGTGAAAAAAAGCTAAGGAACTGGGCTTGTAATTATCATAATTACCTTTCCACATATTTACTGTTTTCAACTTCAAGGGCATTAAGACGGGGGTGTTAAACTACATGGCCAGACCCCTGAGCCCATTCCCAAAGGCTTCCTTTCCTGTGCCTTCCCCTAACCTAAATAGTCTCAGTGGCTAGTAGCTTATTCTTATGCCACTGGGGGCCCTTAAGAGCCACAAAAAAATGGGGGAGCACCAGGAGGACCTGCTGCTTCTTTCTTGGGCAAGAAATTTGGTCCCCTCTCAGAAAGTGCTTCAGTGTGCAGGTATGTGATGACACTTGATCCAACAGACACAAGGGGACGGGAATCCTTTAATAATTTCATTAAAACTATTAACATTTCATAATTTATGAAAGTTTTGGGACAATTACAAAAAAGGTAACATTCATGCCTCGATCTTACAAAGTCCATTCTCTCAACAGCCCCTGGTTCCTGGCTCCACCCTGCCCTCTCCTACACTATACTCATTCCCTGGCAATTACCTTCATGGACTGAAAAAGAACTGTAAAGCAGCACTAAATACCAAAATGATCATTTCTCTGTCATCTTCAGAGAACTCAAAAAATAAAATTAGAATCAGAACAGAGCATGTGAAAATTAAAAATTATGGGCCCATAAGAAGTACTCTCAATTTAGCAGGCTCATGTTAAGTGAAGAATGGTAGTCAGTGACACAGGACAACTCTCCAAAATCTCAGCCCATTCAGCTGAAAAACCACTCGCCTTCAGACGACACTGGGGAGGTGCAAACCTGACATCCTAGGGTCTCCTCTTCACGCCCAGGCAGGCGAGAGTGGCTGTGCAGGAGATACAGCTGGGCTCTAGGCCAGCTTCCTCTTGGCATCCTAGAGTCTCCCCTGCAAACCTCAGAATTCCTCATCCCCAAAGGAGATGTCTCATTCCCTCCCTCATTTTTTTCCTCTATTTGGGGGCAAGGATATGACTACTACCTTATTTATCCCTAAAGCTGTATCACATTTTATTTTATTTTATTTTATTTTATTTTTTTAAGAGACAGTCTCACTGTCACCAGAGTGCTGTGGCATCACAGCTCACAGCAACCTCCAACTCCTGGGCTTAGGCTATTCTCTTGCCTCAGCCTCCCAAGTAGCTGGGACTACAGGCGACCGCCACAACAGCCGGCTATTTTTTGTTGCGGTTTGGCCGGGGCCAGGTTTGAACCTGCCACACTCAGTATACCCACTGAGCCACAGGCACTCCTGTATCATATTTTATATGTGCCCTCAGCTTTGATCCTTAAAACGCTTACCACGCAGTAAGGGAGTAAACAGACAATAGCAGAACTTACTTTTACGTTTTAATGACAACTAAAACAAAAGAGATCTCAACTGCTTAGAATGAACACTCAAAAAAGTCTGCATCCCATTAATGAGGTGGCCCCCCACAGACAGCTCTGTCTACCAAGCCGGGACAGGCCTGGCCACCCCGGCCGTCGGCAGTCAGAAAGCAGACACGTCTGTTACAATCTGTCCCTTCACACCAGGGTGAGCAATACCAGCATTATTCTCACTAATAAATTCAACTGAGAACAACCTGTTTTGAGAAGAAAACTCGCAGACTCCCCAGTGTGCCCCCCACGTTGTTCCTGGACTCAGCCTGTGCGAGCCAGAGGCCGAGGCAGCCTGAGCACACATCCCCCAGCCCGGCTTCTACTATTCATGGTCAGGAAAGAAGCTCGTCCCCTTACCTTCTACTAGTTCCTAACACACAGACCTTCCCAACAGGAGGATGAAGACGCCTGCACTCCGCCCCCGTATGAGCCACTGCCCGTGAGGTAGGGTGACAGAAACCGACCTGCTGCACGTCCTGCTGGAAGACACACAGCTGCAGCCGCTGATGGAGCCGGACCTTGCGGTGCTGCCAGATGTTCTCAAGCTGCCGCTGGTGGTGCAGCACCTCGTGGATGACGTCCAGGACGTGGTGGACGGCCTTGGAGTAATTGGCGGAGGCTGTCAGGGAATCGGAGCTGCCTGGAGTCAAGGGCCGCTGCAGCTTGTCGAGGAGCGACTTCCCATCCTGGCTCACCTGGCCACAAAATAGGTGAGCAATTAGTTATTCAAGATGTGAGGACAAAGATGCTGTCCTTACATGCACGTGTGCACGCACAGGCACGCATGCACTCGGGCACTCACGCACACTCTCACAACAAAGTTTTATTCAAAGGCATATATATATTTTTCTTTTGCTGTTTTTGGCCAGGGCTGGGTTGTGAACCCACCACCTCTGGCATATGGGGCCAGCGCCCTACTCCTTTGAGCCACAGGCGCTGCCTCAAAGGCATATTTTATATAGAAGAATATAAACTGTAAAACCATCCATCAGCTGTCCAATGACATCACAATAGGAAATGTAAAACATTTAGTTAAAATTAAAAAACTCATCAAAAAAAATTATGGTAGATGGTTTTCATTTTTTTTTTTTTTTAAGGGTCATGACATGATCATAGCTCACTGCAGCCTCAAACTCCTGGGCTCAAGTGCTCCTCCACCTTAGCCTTCCCAGCAGTTGGGACTAAACTCTATCTAATTTTTAAACATAAATTCTGTACAGGCAGGGTCTTCTTGTGTTGCCTCGGCTAGTCCCAAACTCCTGGCCTCAGGTGATACTACCACCTCAGCCGCCTAAGCAGAGTAGGATGTTATTTTTAAAAAGCAAGTTATTAGCCTTAAATGATAGAAATCAGCTAACATAAACTGCATTACTGATATATATGCAAATTAAACTTTAAAACTAATAATTTTCTCTTCGGATATTAAGTTAGAGTATAACAGATCATCACAATGGAGCAAAATTTTACTGCTAATCTTAAAAACCCAGTTGTAAAAAAAAAAATCAATAATCTAGCACAGAGATATAGAGCCTGCAGCCTGAAGGTCTTCCAGGGCTTTAAGTGTGGCCTTCTGATGGAATCCAAATTTAACAGAACAAATTCTTTTATTAATGTATGTTTGTTCATCTTTTATATTTGATTTTTAAAATAAACATTTTTAAAATACCAAAGAACAAAATAAGTTTTAATCAAATAATCCTCCCAGATTAACCAGCGCAATTAGAACATTAATAAAGCACAGTGCTAAACTGAGGACCGCCACGCTCAGGATTTAACTCTACCTTCCCTTTCCTGACTAGTGCTACCACTCCCAGGCTGGCTGGCTGGCTGGTGAGAGTCTACGGGAGTCGAGTACACCAGTCTGTTACCAGCTCTTCAAAATGGCGCACTGTGTTGCTGTTTGAAGTGGAATTTGTGAATCACTGCACATCTCAACAGAATGTTTTAATTCTGTCTAACAGCCTATCATGTCAAAGACAACCAAGAGAACACTGAAGAAGAAAACAGATTTTTAAATGAGGATTGGGAATTGCAATATTATCTTGTTTCTGCTAAAGGTAGAATGATTTGCTTGCTTTGTGATAACTGCAGTATCAACAATTAAGAAATTCAATGCTCACCAGCATTATAACACTCATAAGGACCACATATATTTTAAATTAGAGGAAGAGCTGGGCACAGTGACTCACGCCTGTAATCCTAGCACTCTGGGAGGCCAAGACAGGTGGATTGCTGAACTTAGGACAGTGGTTCTCAACCTTCCTAATGCCGCGGCCCTTTAATACAGTTCCTGTGGGTCTCGGCCCACAGGTTGAGAACCACTGACTTAGGAGTTCAGACCAGGGTGAGCAAGAGAGGGACACACACACACCCCCCCCCCCAACCCATCTCTTAAAAGAAAAAAAAAGTAGCCAGGTGTTGTGGTGGGTGCCCATAGTCCCAGCTACCCAGGAAGCTGACAAGAGAATCACCTGAGCCCAAGAGTCTGGGGTTGCTCTGAGCTATGATGCCATGGCACTCTACAAAGAGTGACAAAGTAAGACTTTGTCTCAAAAAAAAAAAAAAAAAAGCTGATAAAATAAATAAATTAGAGGTAGAGAGGTTATTTGGTGAAATTACAAGATGAAAAGCAAAAGCAAAGACATTCCAAGCAGCAATAAGACCTGAAAATATTGCCAAGGAGCCAATTTATAATCCAGCTTACACACTCAGGAAAAAAGAAAAGCCGCTCAGAGGTGCAGACTATGAAAGTTGTGGGATGCTCAGACCTCAACAACATAACGTTTCAAGGTACAGACATGAGTCTCTTTCAACGTGAACCACAGCTGATCAGCAGCATGAGTTAGCCTTCCACTTACAGAACAACTTTGTGCATCATGAATACTTCAAAAGTAAAATATATATTATTCCATCACTTTGGATGAATCAATTGATACTACTGATTTGTTGCAGGTTTTATACTTCATTCAGGACATAACAGAGGATTTTCTTTCTTTGAAGAGTTATTTCCTTTGGGTACTCCAGCGAAGAACAGAACAGGGGAAATAGGTATCTTCAACAATTTTCAAGATACATGTCATGAAATTAGACTGAATTTGGAAATTTAGCATATGTTCCATGATAGGAAAACATGAAGGGTTTATTGAACAAACATAGAAACAGTATTGACAATATAAAACCCATAGATAAACAACTACACTCCCACATGAAAGAAAAAATTAAATTCAAGTGGGGGGAGGGAGAAGGCAGGGGAGATCAGAAGCTCTTACCTTATGTGCACAGTGTCAGGGTGTACAGCATACCCCTGGGCGTACAGCATACCCCTGGGCGTACAACATACCCCTGGGTGTACAGCATACCCCTGAGTGTACAGCATACCCCTGGGTGAAGCACTCAACTACAACTTGAACTTTACCTAACAAACACAATGCAACCTAATCATTTGTACCCTCATATTAATCTTAATTTTTTTATTAAATCATAACTGTGTACATTAATGCATTTATGGGGTACAATGTGCTGACTTGATACACAAATTGGAATGCTTACATCAAACTGGTTAACGTAACCTTCACCTCACCTACTTGTTGTGTTAAGACATTTATACTCTACTCCTAATCGTTTTGACATGTAGCCTTGCACTGTGCGCATTATTTCCTAAAAAAAATTCAGAGCTAATCTGAATTTTTGAATAAAAAGAATGAACAGATCCAGATGCTCTCATTTCTTTAAATTGTATCTTACAACAGCAAAATCTCTGTGCTAAAGCTATTTTAAGTGACTCTTTGCAAGTCTTGTTAATTATATTGGTGCAAACACACACGTGCAACATGGCAGCCTCAGCTTCAAACATGCTGAAGTTGAACAAAGAGGTACTGGGTGTGGATTTGCTGTACCATTCCAAAGTGCACTGGCTATCCCAGAGCCAGGTGTTAGCCAAAATTCCATCTCTGAGAGAACATATGGTTAAACTTTATGAAGATCAGAACAGCAGTGTCAATTACTGGAAGATTTCTATAGGAATCCAGCATTTCATCAGTGTGATATCATGTCAAATCAAATGACTCAACTATTTCTTTTTTTTGTTTTTTGTTTTGATGCAGAGTCTCATTATGTTGCCCTCGGTTGAGTGCCATAGTGTCACAGCTCACAGCAACCTCAAACTCTTGGGCTTAAGTGATTCTCTTGCCTCAGCTTCCCAAGCAGCTGGGACTACAGGAGCCTACCACAACACATGGCTATTTTTTGTTGTTGTTGTTTGGCAGGCCTGGGCCGGGTTCAAACCCGCTAGCCCCCAAGTACGTGGCCAGTGCCCTGGCCGCTAAGCTACAGGTGCCGAATCTAAAATATTTCTTTGCAAGATAAAACTAAGTCTATATGCAATACGTGGCCAAAAAAAAAAAAAAATCCAAACATTTCAAAAAAGTTATTTTTTTAAAACACTTTTTCTTCAAAAGTAAATTTTGGAAATATTTTCCCCAGTTAGCAAAGGTCATTTATGAGCAGGATTATCTATGCAAACCATCTGAAGAATACACAGCTGTTATGGACCTATTAATTGCAGAGTTCAATGAAAGCTTTACTGACTTTGAGACTCATGACATCACAATCAAATTAGCATTTCGGCCTCAGCAAGCTAATATCACCAAAGCACCTGAAGAACTACAGATGGAAATGATTGAGGTCTCAATAGATGACATTTTAAAGATGACATTTAAAGCATCAACTGATGCAAAGAAATATGAAAAAATGTAGTAGAATGCCCACACCTGCAGCAACATGCTCCAAAAATGCTTTCTTGCTTTTCAACCACTTATTGCTACATAACCCAAATCAAGATGCCATTAAGGTTACAAATGACGGACACCCATCTAGAGGATCTCCATGCTGCAACCAAATATTCAAATGCTTTCCAACAAAAAGCAGACACAACAAACTCAATAAAACGTTAGCTAACTTTAAAATCAACAAATAGTTTTTTTTTTTTTTTTGAAATTATTCAGTACATAGTAGTTACATGTTTACAAAATAATGTGTATGTTAAGCAAATCTAAGTGAAGTTTCTTGGATTTGGCCTTATGAGCTTACAGCTAAATCACTGTGGCCTTCCAAAAATTTTGCACCAGGCAAGGAGTATGTACTTAAACTTTCTGACATAGCTGGATAGCAATTTTACTTCACAAAATTAAAAGAAAATTAAAAATGCCATTTTAATGGTATTTTAACTTTAAAAAGTAATTTTAATTAAAATTCCATCATTTAAAAAAAATTCAGTGCTATATATATACGGCAGTTAATGCTCAAACTACAATTAAAGAATCCAGGCTGATAAAAGTCATAAGAAAGAGGAGAGTAGAATATTGGGAAGGGGGGGAGGTAGGCGTTAGGTACTTTTCATATTTATAAGTGATTCTTTTCCCTTTTTTCCCAGAACTTTAGGGGGTACATGTTGTGTTTACATACTTGGTTTTTTGCACAAACTGAGTTAAGGATATAAGCACCATACCCAATTGATGTGAATTCACCACCCCCCACCCCCGTCTCAGCTTGATTTTCATTGAGATTTACTTTTGTATGTGCAGGTAAGTGGTGATCGATCAGTTCCAATCTGGCATTCAGTACATGTGTTTCATTCTCCATTCCTGTGAATTTTCACTTAGAGTAATGGTCTCCAGTTCCATCCAGGTTATCATAAAAGATAACAGAAATTTGTGAGTGACTCTTTAAGGTTTTGAGTAATTATGCCAGATATGGTAGGAAAAAAAAAATTATGACCTGACCAGACAATGCAGAGGCACTTCATATGTGGCATATAAAGTGAGTGATTCGGGCTTAAGTGAGACCTCTGCACTATTGTCCTTCTGTTCAGATGCTCCCACATCTGAAAACTTCCTAGGGTTTCTGACAGAGAAGGAACAAACAGGGACCTTTTAACAGACAGGAACACAGTAGAGGAAGCCCTAAGATGACCCCACGGGCCAGGGCTGAAAGCACCTCCACACCAACCCCCGGGGGCAGAAAGCCCTGGTTGGTTGTGCTGGAGAACATGTTTATTTTTCAATACCTGGATTTGGGATCTTTTTTGGAAATGCTGATTACTCCTTATGAAAGCTTCTTAGTTTATTTAATGTTCATCTAATACATTCTTCTAGCAAAACGTAAGAGCAAACAAGCCCAACTGACATAACCAAAGACAGGGCAAACAAGAACCAAGTTAACTAATGAGTGTCAGGCAAAGCAGCACATACTGAAACAAACTCAGAAGATGTTAAGAGTCTTCTAAAGCCAGGGCTCTCTGCAGACCCCAGAAGTTCTGGAAATTGTGTAGGCATTGTGGATACATTGATTTTACGGAGAAGAGACACAAGGACTGATTTGGGTGGTGGATTCAGAGAAGCAGGTACTCTGAAATGGGCAGGGTATGACCAGGTAATGAGTAACCGTCCTGCCTTTGTGAATATGAGCTAGGCTGTATTAACAAACAGTGTTTTATTCCTTCTTTTTTCTTTTTTGAGATAGAGCCTCAAGCTGTCACCCTAGTTAGAGTCCAGTAGCATCACAGCTCACAGCAACCTCTAACTCCTGGGCTGAAGCAATTCTCCTGCCTCTGCCTCCCAAGTAGCTGGGACTACAGGCACCCGCCGCAACGCCTGGCAATTTTTTGGTTGCAGCCATCATTGTTGTTTGGCAGGCTGGGCTGGATTCGAACCTGGCAGCTCAGGTGTATGTGGCTGGTGCCTTAGCCATTTGAGCCACAGGCGCTGAATCTCTTTTTTTTCTTTTTTTTAACATCAGTGATCTTTCCAGGAATGCAAAACCATGTGAATCAAGAAAAGACACTGCTTAATTTCTTTGGAACTTTACAGGGGCTGCTTACCATTTCAAAATATCACACAGTTCTCCATAATAAAACCATTCTCAGCATTTACGTCACCAAGATAACACATGTCCAGTCTATATCTGTAGTTGCTCCATTCACGATGGTTTTACTAATGTGACTAGCATCTGACTATCTAACTTCTTTTCTCCTAGTGTAGATGTGCTTAAGCATTTATAGACTGAAACATATTTCATCTCAAGTCATCTATCTTTTGTCTCTAATTTATAATGCTGTAAATTATGTAGTTTGTAGCAAATACACAATTTATATACGTACATACAAATGATACATGAAGGAAGACTAAATCACCTAATGCTTTTTATTTCAGGATCATAAAGCAGGCGTTGTTAAAATTTCTGTTACACAGTCGAAGTGTTGTAACACTGCTCCAAGTATGCATTTCACGTTACACAGACCCTAAAAAGAATTCCTTATAAATATTTCCCCTAAGTTTTACTCTGTATGATACACATACTAGGAACACTGTACATGAGAGCATCTCATCTGATGAACTGGTGCCAGAAAGATACAGATCAGAAGGAGGGTCAGAAGCAGATACTGTCAGCCCAAAGTCCATTCACCCCTACGGTCGGAAACAGCCATAGTCCCACTCCAAGCTGCATTCCCAGCCTTGTTATGTATAGATGAGTGCTGAACATACAGAAGTAAAGAATCTTGAATGGGAATTACAGGAAAGCTGTTTAGGGGCTCAGCTGGCAGGCATGCTCAATCCCCCTTGTCCCTTCCTCTTCCCTGCTACCAAGAACCGGAATGAGATGGCTTAACTTCAGCAACTATTGATGACTCTGAGGCCATCTTAAAAACAGCAGCCTACCTGCTAAAAATGCACTATAGAAAGACAGATCCAGAGACCCTCTTACTAACAGCACTACTCACTGGCCCTCCAAGGGCAGCCTTTAGATTTCCTTGACACAGGCAGACAGCCCCTCTCTGTCTCAAGCCATTGTTCTGGAACTTAAACCATCAATACAAAATAACTAAACGGGTTCACGGCCCTCACCAAGTTCCCAAGAGTAATTCATGCGACACCATTAATATTCTTCTACTGAGAATGGACTACTCAGAGCAATAGTGTTCCAATGGCCCTTTCTGTCCTTGGACAGCTTTGTAACTAATAGACCTCAGGAGCAGAGTCATGACTGGATTCTGAAGGGTATCCTGGCTCATGGTGATGGAGAGGTGGGGAGAAATGCCTGCTGAGCAGTGAATACCTTAACATCAGACAATTCACGGAACAAATCTCCACCTTCTGGGGAATCAAGAGTAGGGATTAATGCGTCCTTGCCAGTGCCACCACTGGTCTGCCATTTTCTGGTAATGGCCGTAAAGACCCCAGACAAGAAAACACCTCTTGTACTCACTACAACCAGACAGCATGGAAATAACTCTAAATGCATGTTCACATAGAGCATTTCTCCAATAGACCTTTCCAGAAATAATTCTATTTTATTTCAGTATAGCTTTTGTAGATTTGGCAATTAAGAAGTATTATTTAAGCACATGAAAGATAGCATATATATTTTTGCAGCTTTTAGCAAAATGTGAAAAAATATGTTCCAGTTTAATGAAGACTGTTGTTGTATTGTACAGAAATAATGATTTTAAGTGTTACAGAATAAGTTGGAGAAAACTGACTGAAGAAGAGATTGTAAAGTATATAGCAAACAACAAATTCATATAAGACTTAAGTACTTTAAAACAAAGTTTACGGTACATGATGCCCTTTGTTTCTTTAAACTACAGAATGAGATGAATGAATTTACTTCAGTTCAATACTTTGTTTAAAAGCCTGTTTTTAGCTTCTAGGCACTCAAACTCTGTTCCATAAAGAGACAACAGCTGCAAAAAGAAAATAAATCCTCATTATTAAATAGCAGGACTTTTCTCTGATTTTTTTTTAACAGATCAAATCAGCTCATTTTTTCAGTCTGCTCTTTGTTTTTCTTGGAATACAGGGCTGAGGGACCTGAGGTGCAATCAAAGTTAAATTGTACAAAGAATAACATTTCATAATTACTTGAATTAATAGAAAAATGCAAGTACTAACTAAACCAAAAAAGTAATACAAATTTAAAATGTTACCATATCAAAAGTAATATTTAAGAGGAAACAACTGTCTAGAATCTAGAGGAATGTCCTCATTCTTGAATGTTTATATTTAATCAAAACTACATGTAAGATTTATAACTGAATTTCTGCCTGTTTTCTTATTTAAAACGTTTTCTTATTTCTGGTACCAGCACCTCCATATTGCCCATTAAATCAATCAGAGCTAAGAGTCTCCAGCAGGAATATTTTTCACTTGCACAAAGGATGAATATTGTTCTGATTGATGGAAAGAGAAAATAGTACTTGGACTTTATCACTTAATGCTGCAAATACAACAACCACCCAAAGACCTACCGGTAATAATAAAGTAGGTCTAACTGTGGTGCCTTGGGTCGAAAAGTGCTAGAAAATGGTATTCTTAAGACAACAAAAATAGGCAAAACACACAAAAACCCTTAGCCTGTCACAAAGGAACAGTGGTCCTTCAAAATATCCATGAAATGAATCCTACTGTCTGCACCAACTCAGAGCTCACTCTGCTTTAATTCTGCCACGGACCTGCCCAGGAGCCTGGGAATGGTCTCACCCTCATTTCCAGCTCTTATGAAATTATTCCCTTATCAAGGTTCTAATAAAGCAGAAAAGAGTGAGAAAGGGTGAGTGAGTGAGCACCAGCTTATCTGTAACAACAGCAGAGCCCAAGTCTCTGAGTGAGGAGGCCAAAGCTGTCTCGGCTCCAGTGGCGATGCTGAGTATCTCCCACAAATAACGCAGGCCAGCTGACTC
Source organism: Loris lydekkerianus (assembly GCA_963574355.1). Lineage (NCBI taxonomy): Eukaryota > Metazoa > Chordata > Mammalia > Primates > Lorisidae > Loris > Loris lydekkerianus. The sequence goes on from CAUYPK010145959.1 coordinate 60,743, forward strand.
CTGACAGGCCGTGGACTGGCAGCAACAGATATTTTCCCATGCCTGGGGAGCCCATCCAGTAAAGGGACGGCAGTCTTTCCCTAGGCAAAGTTCTTACAGGATGGGCCTCCAAAAGCTGATTTCTAGTCCTTTTGGCTATTCAGTTTCTTCTTCAAAACCAGATCAGTCTAACCTTGTTGGACTCTGATGCTTCCATCTGTGATTATCAGAAAGGAAAAACCAAAGGAAGGCCAAAGCCGGATGCCAGAGCAGCCCAGCTGGTGTGAGCCAGGTGTGCACCTGTGCTCTCTCCACTGCACCTGGGCCCTCTCCACTGCACCTGGGCCCTCCCCACTGCACCTGGGCCCTCCCCACTGCACCTGGGTCCTCCCCACTGCACCTGGGTCCTCCCCACTGCACCTGGGCCCTCTCCACTGCACCTGGGCCCTCCCCACTGCACCTGGGTGCTCCCCACTGCACCTGGGCCCTCCCCACTGCACCTGGGCCCTCTCCACTGCACCTGGGCTCTCTCCACTGCACCTGGGCTCTCTCCACTGCACCTGGGCTCTACTTTTGCTGCTCTTACAGTATTTCAAGCCCTTGCAAGGCCTCCAGCTGAGCAGCAGCAGGTGCTGACCAGCGCTCCATGGGTCTCCAGCAATGCTGCCGCCTTCAATAGGGCTTTGAAACCACACATTAGAAGTGGCCCCACAGAACTTTCCACACACATTGTAGAGAGGGCTTTAGCGACTTTCCCACCCGGGTGACTTGTGTCGCTGTGTCTCTCCCTCATACTCCTCACGCTGGCCATGCCATCACTCAGTCATCCCCATGAGGTGCTGCTGAGCTGTGCATGGGTCAGCACAGCTGTCAACCTGGGAAACACGCACGAACCCCAAACCCTGAAGTCACCCGGGTCGGGGCAGGACAAGGCATGGGGCGTTCCCCCCTTGCTCTGCTCCAGGCTGCACTTACCAGGCAGGCCCACCTCGCAATGCAGGCTTATAAGGCGACATGGCACGCTGAGGGGAAAACCATTTTAATGAATTTGGTTTGTTGAGAAACCAGTGCATGAGTTGGATTACCTAAAATGTTCAGAATGACTACATGTTGTTCTGGTGTTTACGCCACACCACTCTCCTCAGATCTACCTCAGCAAAAGCTTGCCCTGGCTTGGCAAGCAGCAGCGAGCCAACGCCACGTGAGGCACAGGTCTGGTCCTGTGGCTAAAACACAACAGGAGCAGCGTGGGGCACGTCTAATCAAAACACAATGAAGACGCTGCTGGCGTCTTAAAAAAAATCCTGGGACGGTTTCCCAAAGCAAACTTACGTCGTCAGAGATTAGTGATTGTTGACACTGTTTAAAGGGAAAAAACTATAGAGAAAAGAAAGGGAAGGATGGATGGAGGGAGGGAGGGAGGGAGAGAAGAAAGGAAGAAGAGAGGAGAGGAGAGAAGAAAGGAAACAAGGACAGAGGGCCACAGGGAGGAAAGGGAAGGCAGGAGACGTCAGAAGCCAGGCTTGCTCATGAAAGCACCTGCCCTAGGGACCCCGACCCAGCTCCTTCTGTAACAGAAGCAGCTAATACCTGGGAGACAGATGCCTCGTTGGGGACCTAGGCCTCTTTAGAAATGAAAGTATCATTCATAATAACTATTTGTTATTAATATAGACAGATACAGCAGTAGTTTTGGATGTGTGTGTGGGGGGCACAGTGGGTGACTAGATGGATGGGCCACTGGGTGATTGGTGGGGAGGTGGACCAGTGAATGGATGGGTAAGCAGGTGGATGGATAGGAGGGTAGGTGGATAGTAGGGTAGGTAGATGGACGGGTGGGGAATGGACAGGAGAGTAGGTGGATGAATGGGGGTAGGTGGATGGATGGGTAGATAGATGGGTGGGAGATGGATGAATGGATGGATGGACAGACGGACAGATGGCGGGTGGATGTAGTTGTGGGGATACATACTCACATACATATGCCCCCTGATGCTGTCTGCTCGGAGTGCCTAGAAACACTGACACCTCACAAGCACACAAGCACTTTGAGCATCAAGAACTTAGGTTCTAAATACCATCCACCACTATGAGCAACCATCTCTCCTGGTAAGATGGCAGATCCCAGAGTGGGCAGGCAAAGTACAAACTAAGTCTGGAGCCAGATAGTAAGGGAATGTTCACAGAAAGGGGCTCCCACTGGCTACCTCCAGGCAGTTGAGGCATCAAAACGAATGTCAGATTACAACCCACTGAATGTAAGATTTCATGAGTCCATACTGATATAAACACACAAATAAGTGATAAAGAAAACAGAAGCTCGTCCTTATGGAAGAAAGCCACCTAACAACCAGGTGCTTACAGTCAGCCAGCCATCACAGTGGTGGCTGACGGGGCAGAAATTCTCAGTGTAAGAGGCTGTGAGGAGTCTGGTGAGGAGCAGGGACTGGTGGTGTATCAGTACATCTCCCCACAGACGCTCGGCAAGGACTCGTGTTTTAAATGGTGACTGTGTACTGGAGAAACCCTGTAGACATCCACCTGACCTGTGGCCAAGATTAAGGTAACCAATGGTGGCACCGCTGTGACCTACCAAGAAGACACGGCCTGAGCAGCCCCAGAGAAGAACCATATGGGCCTGCGAAGTGGAGGGTCACGCGCTCAGGGGAGGCCTGTGCTCTAAGAATGTCAAAGTTGTGCAGGCAGAGAAAGACCAAAGAATGTTCCCCATCAGAGGAGACTGACAAGACACGGCCATGCAAGGTAGCAGGAGTTGCTGGACAGCATCCCAGACAAGGAAAGAAAAAGAGCCATCTTTGGAACCGTCGGGCAAACAGGAATGGGGTCTGTGGCTGGTCATGCTGCACCAGTGTTGATTTGCTGACTAAAGCGGGGAGGGGGGCGGAAATGCCCCAAATCGGGAAATCTGGGTCCAGTCAATGTGGGAGGTCTCTGTGCAGCTCTACCACGTTCCTAAAGGCCTGAAACCATTTCAAAATTTAAATAAAAGGTAAAAAAATTCATTCTGTTCCACTGAAACAACCATCAGAAGTTTGCACAGAAAATTCATTCTGTTCATCCAGTTCATATTATTGTCTCCTTGAATGTATAGCTCAGATGCAAACAGGCCCATAGGCTAAAATTGTGGTTTAAGACCTCAGCCTGGGAGGCAGCTTACTTCTCATCAAATTATTTTGAATTATTAGTACCAATGTCAATCAGATCAAATGACGTAATGGGTAAATGTAAGTTTTTGTGCCAATATGCCCCAGTTTTACAGAATATAGTGGTTAACGGTTGGAGACTCTGTATTTAACTGAAAGTGCCAAGAGCAACAAGCAGGCTGAACAGACCAGCCTGCCTGGAAGACGACACAGGTCAGGTCGAGGTGACTTTGATGTAAGTCACACACAAGCAAGAACTGTAACCCAGCTCCTGCCAATCACCTGTGAACTATTCAGTTCCGTCTTGGTCTGGCAAGCGTATGCAGACAGCTAGCCACAGGCCTACCAATGCAATCAAAGTGCAGTTTCCAAGAAAAGGATTCATGAAAGCAGACAGTGAAGGCCTTGTTACGTGAGTAACATGGTCATTCACTTTCTACATTAAAGGTCAAATTACACGGTGCACAGAGACCGCACACTAGAGCAAAAAGCACATAATCCTCATCAACGATGTCACGAAAAAATTACAAACTTGTTCAATTTTCAGCTTTGCTACCAAAAAGTCTATCACTTATTTAAACAACATCTAATAAACTAAATTGGGTAAAAAAAATTGGATGCAAAATTAAGAAAAATAATATAGAATGAAACATTTTTTTAACTGCATAAGCAACATGCTTTAAAAATGAGGTCTTGTGAAGCAAAAAAGTGGCTAGAGGAAGACACAAGTAAATATCAAGTTTCGTGTGAAGGAGTGCTCACATTCTGAATCAAATCTGCAGTCGTGCATCACTTACGGGGGCTTCGTCCCTGTGTGAGTGTCACAGAGCATAGACCTAGAACCACCACACACTGAGGCTATGCGTTGAGCCTACTGCTCCTCAGCTCTGACCCTCACAGCATGTTACTGTCTGAATACACAGATGATTATAATAGAGTGGTAAGTGTTTGTGAATCTAAACATAGGAACAGGTACAATAAAAATACTGATTATAATCTCATGGACTGTTGTCATATTTGTCAGTCATTTTGAAATGCATAACCGTAGTAGTGAATCACATTATCATTTAATTCACTAACGGGTCAACAGACCCAGGCCCGAGGACATCAGAGTGACACCTGGGCAATGAAGCACAGCAGAAACTGTCAGAATGAAATGCAAATGGCCAATTACTTCCCAGCAACTTTGAAAACTGTAGATGTGGTTCAGATCAAGACTGAGAACGTGTACTCTGCGCCCAGCACTCTGCTGGTGCTTTGAAACATTTTCTTCTGGAGGCCTCACAATAATAACAACACAGAACATTATAGCTACAGATGCTTCCTGTTAAGGGAGGAAATATTTCAGGAAAAAAACAAGTGCACAGAATCCCGCCTGCCCCCCCCCCCCCCCCAACCCCACGGCATCCCCAGGGCTGTAATCATTATCATAAAGGCAGGCTGCTTCTAAGGGCACATGAACAGGACACGGGCCAGGGAAGCACTCAACAATCTATCTGTAGCTGCCCTCATCACTGGTCCCAAGGGCCTGAGGAGCAAGGCACAGGCAAAGTGGCGTTCTTCAACCTGCCTCACGTTGTGTGCAGCCACCGTGGGTAGCTACCACGTGGTACGGCTAAGAGGCAGCTGAGAGGTGACAGAGGACATGGAACAGCCTGTGTGGGCTCACATCCTGCTCTGCCAGCTGCTGACCTCAACATCAGTCACATTTCTGTGCCCCGATTTCTTCACGTGTAGTGGAGGGGACAGTAATAGCACTTGCCTTGCAGTTGCATTAATCATAACATAACGTTATTAACATAACAAAGCCTAACTCAGAAGAAAGCAGAAAATGAAACAGGAATACATTAAATAATGTAATGTATCCTAAATTAATCAAGAAGACCCTGCACTTAGATTGTTAAAACAGACAGCATACATACATAATGGTGTGTGCATGTATACACATACAAAAACGGTGTACCGTGAAATCCCAACCACTTTTTCTAAAAACTTTCACTCTGGAAGATTAAATTGAGTCGGACTAGACTAAACGGCACCAAAAAAATACCTATTTCTTAAATACATGCAGACAAGAAGACTGGACTTTCACTCGATGCAGCTGATGAAAACACGAGCGCTCTAAAGAAAATCCACAAACATCTCAGCGACACAGAAAGTTCCCATGTGCACACCAGCCTGTTTCACTTACTGTCCACACGTGCAGGAGTTAAAACGTTAAGCAACTAAACTGCAGTTTAACTTGAAATCAGTAAGCTTTTTATGGCTACCACAACTTCAATTTTTTTCAGCTTGATGCTACGATGCGGTAGTAACCCTGCCTTGCAATTTTAAGTAAAATTGGCTGCTTACCTCAGAGTAGGCAAGAGTGATGTGTTCGTATATCCCCTGGTGGTGATGGATGGCGTCTTCCAGGTCCTGCAGCTCCGAGGGAAGGTCCACCTCACCACAGGCTTTACACCACGAGTCCACATTGCTCATATACTTGAAAAGTTAAAAAAAAATCGATTATTTCTATCAACAGTAATTTATTTTGACCAGTGGATTTTTTTAACATGGTTTTGAAAATTAAGGCAGTTCTGGGAGTGTCTAAGAATGTAGCAGAGCCTAATCTCCACCTCAAATGGCCTTAATGTACGTTTTCGAACCTGGTTCCTGGATTCCACCTGCCAGAGAGTGGGTTCTGGCAGGAACCTGCATTTTAAATGAATACCTCAGCAGACCACTGCCCAGGTGTGTGCACACCCCTGTAGCAAAAAGATGCTGTCTGGGGAATCCTTAAGAATCTTCACCCTCCATGTGCCCTGCAATCCCAGCAATTCAGGGCCCCCTCTCAGCCAGATGCAAATCTCCACAGAGCTGTTTTTCAGCCATAGCTCTTTCCTCTGACATTAAAATGCTAATGAAAAAGGATAATGTATCCAGAATCATTTACTTAACATTAGGAAGAGCAATCAGCTCATTTTTTTACCCATTGCAAAAGAAATTAATACTGAGATTAAAAGGCAACCAAGTAAAGGAAGTCTACATTTCTCCACTGTGAATCTCAGGAAAGGCTTCAGGAGGCATCTGATTCATACAGGTCTTTCCAATTTGCAGGTGAACAAGTCTGAGCCTCACCAACAGTCTAGGGTGCTGGCAATGGCCACTCCACCTCAGTCTTCTCCACTGCCACCCCACATCTTTAGGATTCATCAATACATGATAAATCACGGCCAGATTTCCTAGGGAGATCCCATACGAATCCATCACAGTTAAGTGTCAAAGCCACGTGCAGAAAGGCCAATTTAAAAAGCAAATTCAGTTAAGCCACAGAGACACCCACACATTTCCCTAGGTTTTAACCTCTTTATCTTTATATTTAGCAGGGAATGCAGAGCAAGACTACTTAAAATGCAGTAACTGACTGCCCAGAAAGGAAATGCACTATGATTCTCTTAAAATACAATGAGAATGACCTCCCAGTTACTTATAGTATTTTAAGGACTCTAAAATAGACGAGTCATCCAAATAATAATGGTTTATAAAAATTCTTCTATTGTTGATGTATTTATTAGTTCAGAAAAATTTCTGTCTGTAAATCTTAAGGCTAGAAACCAATTCTTGTGACAAGTGTCACCTGACAGCAGTTGGTTTCTAAGTATTTCTTGGGTACAGTGTTTTCATAAATGTCACTTAGGTTAGGTTTCAAGATTCTGAGTATTTTTGTATTCTACTTCACTGTCTTCTTCCATTACTGCATTTAATACCATGTATTATTTTATAATAAACCTTTTCAAACATAAATTGATTGAGGTTAACCACCATCATTAATAAATGATCAGGTCCACGTCAGCAATTGATTGTTCCCCTGTAAAACACCCAAAACAAAGAAGAATTACAACTTATTTTGGGGAAAATATCAGAATGCTTCTAACAGAACAAGATGAAAACTAATTTTAGTTATATTTTACAATTGAACGAGAAATGTCAGGCTAATATATTCCTGATACTAAAATCGCCATTGAAATATATATTCAATTCCAATTTTTAAAGCAACCAATAAAGAAAAAACATTCAAGAAGTTTTATATATTCCTGTAATTAAAAGTAACTTATTATAATTTCTTAAAGTATCCTGAGAGGAAATTGATTGTATTGACACCTAACTGAAAAAGTATAGCCAAGTTCTAAATACCTAAGAAAGGACGGTTTGCCACATGGAAATCTTGTGGAAAAGGATTCTATTCTTTTTCTGGCTTAACACAGACCAATGAAAGAAATACTCCTGGCCAGAGTTTTACATAGTTTAGCTCAAGTATCATTTTTTTGTCCATTGTTTGGTGTTCTCGGAGGGCAACCTCTAGGCCTTGGCTGCTTTCTGAAAGGCTGAGTACCCAAAGGGTCTGAGCCCAAGGCCACCTGCAGAGCAATTCCCATTCAGAGATTCAAGGGAGAGGATGTTAACACATTTCACGAAGAAAAAAGCATCCAAAGGTCAAGTTTGGGGCCAAAATTCAACAGGTATCTATGAGAAACTCTGTCTTTTAATATGAATGTGATCACTGTGAATGAGGGTTGGGGCTGGTATGTCGGTTCCCAAACTTACTTTACTACCATACAACAACAACACACACCCCATAACCACCTTGAGAAACCAAGGCTGAAATGACACCCTGGGGAATATGTCTAGCAAGGAGCCTGACACTTAGGAGTCAACAGTGACAGAAGTCCAGAGCAGCCAGCTCAGGATCTGGTGATCAAAATGCATTAACATACAGCACCTGGCAGGCTGGGGGGGAAGCCGGGCGAGCACAAGAGAATTAAATGCTGCCCCATGAATTCAGAGCAGGAGGCTGCTTCAGAACTGGGGACTCTGATGCTGAACAGAATTGTCAATTTTTTTAAAGTGCTATTGAATAGAGGAAGATTAAAGGAGTCTGGGCCAGACAGTTTGCAGAACAGAGAAAGCAGATGAAGCTGCAGATACATGCAGCTTTAAGAGAAGAGCTTGATTCATTAGCATCTCGCCTACTCAAGCATTTATTACTCCCACCTGTGGAGAGGGGCCCCCAACCTGGCTCCACCACCCAGAGAGAGCCTCAGTCCCACCCATCTCTTAACCCATCCCCTCCAGACGGGGCCTCAGCTGAGCACGGGCGCTCGGCCTGATTTAGGAGTCTAAGGGACTTTCTAGAATGAGAGCTTTTACTTATAACTCACGTTTATAGTGTTATTTCTAAAACGGTTTATGAAAAACAGAAAAAATAAAATTTATGGAAATTGAAATTGTATAAGAATACTAATGTGTTAGTTATTAAAAACTGACTTAGCTACACACCTCTTGGGTTCAGAACATACCTATAAGAGGAACTCTACATAAGAAATTCAAATATTGAGAATTGGTTATTTTTACCCTGACATTAATCTGAAATTTAAAAAAAAAAAGAAAAGCAAAGAAAAAGAAAATCACTGACTCAGAATAGACCTCAATGCAAGTCCCCACTTTGGGAACAAGGACAAATCACTCCTAACAAAGATCATCAGGACAATAATACCACTGCCCCATCCACTCCACTGGGCTGACTCAGAATGAAATGAGATTTCCTGTTAAATATCTCTGTAAATGTTACAGAATTCTATAAACACTAGCTGTTACTTTATTTTTGGATCTTAGCAAAGGAGACAAGTTAAAGTCACAAACTGAGGGGATCAGATCTAGGCTTCATCCTGCAGGTAATCCAGACAGTTCTGCAGTGACAGAAACACACATGGCTCTAACACAGCAGCCACTGGCCACATGTCACCCCTAAACATGTGGCATGTGGATTTCATGAGTGTTGGTAGTTAGTCAGGAATCCAGTTCTCCTGGGGAAGGCGGACAAGGCCAGGGCCACCAGTCCCCCATCTCGGTGCCCCCCCCACCTTAGTCTTGTGCCTAGTGATTGCTCACACCTGGGGAGGAGGACCATCCTACCCATCTGCCAGTCAGAACTCAGCTGCCGGATGCAGAGGGAGGGGGAAGACTCTCTGGACTAGCAACAGGTCAACAGGGTCTTGACAGTGACCTAGAACAGACTTAACACTAATTATCGTGTCATTACCTTAAAACAGTGGTTCTCGGCCTATGGGTCGTGACCCACAGGAACTGTATTAAAGGGCTGCGGCATTAGGAAGGTTGAGAACCACTGCCTTAAATCTACATTGCGCCCCTCTGCCCCCATGGGCTCTCAGAGTGGCTCAGGTCCATGAGCAGTAAGACTCTGGTTCCAAGGTGACCTCTGAACCAAGGCAGGCCTGACCCAGGGGGTATCAAAGAGAACTGCTGGCCATCACCTTTGCCTCTTTGCCCTGTCAGTGGAGGGCCATTCGCTGTCATGGAGAATGTGTTCTGCTTTGTGAACTCTCTTACCCTGGAAACCTACCTTTCTCTTCCTCAATAAACTTTATTTCATGCTTGCCTTAATTTGGGGTATCTGGTCATTTTTTGACAAGGAGCATTCCAAGAACCAAGCAGCCTTGAAACCCAACATAAGCAACTAAATTTTAATTCCATTTTTAAAAATTGGAAGTATAACTTAAAAATTTAAGTATAACTTAATTGTACTTTAAGTAGCTTCAATACCCACATGTGGTGACTATCACAGACGGCAGGACAGCTGGGTCACAGTAAAGGAGATTTTAAGGTGTGGCAAAACCAAGACGCACCTTTGTTTTAAAAAACATAATGCCCATAATACTTGCTGTGGAAGCTTCTTAGTATGAAGGGATCGTTCTGTGGCTCTACCACATGACCAAGGAAAGGGAAGGAGGCCGGAGATCTAAACAACCTCTACAGGGAAATGGACCAACACTGCAGGTGTGTGTTCCATATCTGTAAACTGATATTCTGGCCCCACTTTCACTGGAGACCAGGACGGGAGGGACGGCTCTGGAAGGCACTGACACCTGTGAAACGTCATTCTCATCTAGTATTAACTGCCAGAATTATGTTTACTAAGCCATAAGCAAAGACCAGCACCAGAACACCCAAGGAGACAGGACCAGGCCAGCAGCTGAGCTGTGAGCTGCAGTCCTCACAGGAGGCTGTCCCCATCAGAGAGCCCATTCACCATGGGTTCACGGATCTGTGCCCTGTGTCCCTCCATCAGACTTAAATTCCTCATAAGAACTTAAAATGGGGAGTCCTAACTTCTGGCATCCAAGCTTCTGGTCTCTTCCAGACTGAGTTATGAAAACAACTTAAGCATAAAACTCAAGGGCAAAGGATTTAAAAAGAGGGAACACAGTTGACCTGTTCCTGGGATGGCTCTCCCAGGAAAAACAAGCCACGTTAACAGATGTGAAGTTCTTCCATGCAACAGAATTTCAGAGATCTAACTTTTGCTCAGTGAGGAGGAAGAGACACAAAACATTTTTACTTGTGAGTGAGGAAACCCTTTTCTTTTTTTTCTTTTTTTACAGGCACAGAGCCTAATTTTAGAACTTTTATTTATTTTTTTTTATTATAGATAAAAATATGCACCATAGATGTGGCCCGACCCATTACCCTCCCTTTTTGCTGAAGAATCCTAACATCCCATTTGCACATGTCAGCTTTATCAAGGTCCAGACCACATGCTGGGCCCTTTCTGCACTGCCCTGAGCTCACACCTAGCCTTCCTGTCTGCTCACCAGCATATTCATCTAATGTACATTCCTTCAAACCTGTACATTAGAACCACTCATTTTACCCAAATAAGAACACCGGAAACTTTTGGAACGTTGCTGCATGTTTGAAATTTTTGATAATAAAACACAGGAGGGAAAAGCCCCAGTGGCACCCACATTTCTAGATTATTTTCAGGCAAGTCAGAGCAGTAATTAATCTCCTGGGCTTATTTGCAATTCTGAATCCCACCACACTGATGAAAGAGATTTTCTTTTGTGCTGTGCTTCAGCCTATTCGTCATCCATCCAAGCTGCTTGTCTTGCTTCAAATTTATTCACATTATCTTAAAGTCAAATGATAATTATATTGCAACTTTGTACAATGAGGATTAGAGGTGGACACAGGGTCACGAAGACAACTCTATTTTATGTTGAAGGAGGTTATTTTTTTTTTAATTTTTTTTTATTATTAAATCATAGCTGCATACATTAATGTAATCATGGGGCATCATACACTAGCTTCATAGACCATTTGACACATTTTCATCCCACTAGTCAACATAGCCTTCCTGGCATTTTCCTAGTTACCATAGCATGACATTTACATTTCACATTTGCTGAGTTTCACCCTTGCCCTTGTAAGATGCCCCATAGGTGTGATTCCACCAATGAAGGAGGTTATTATTTTAAAATTGTTTTGTGAGTTTTTGTCTGTATTTTATTGTAAAATTAATTAAATGCATGAGGTTAGAAAGCAGAAAAATCTTTAGCACTGAAACTGAAAATCCCCACTCCCAGTTTTACATGATGCTGTGAAGATTCTTCTCTTCATATCCCACCCAGTCTCCTCTCTCACTGTATACTTTAAAGGCTTCTAGGGCTGAGATCACTGCTAATTAGTGTCTTGTGCAACATTCCAACGGCCCTGCCAAAAGCTGGAGCCTCCATCTCACCTTTGTTGACTTCTTTACTCCGACAGAGACTTTCTATATTAAAGAGATGATATTTCCTTCTTAGATGTGTTTCCTTCAGTGCCAACCTCTATGAATCCAATATCCCCCCACTATCAACCCTGAGAAAGTTGTATCAGTATTTCTCCTTTTAAATTACCATAAGCAACCACTTGCCTCTTCCCCATAAGTATGTCTTCCCAGTGACTCAAAGTCCCCGCGCTATTTCTCCGAATCTTGAAAGGGTCCACGGCATGGCACACCTTCCACCAACAGCGAGAGTCATGTGCAAATTCTTTCCATTCTGCTACCTGCAGAGTGTGTTGCTTTGAGTGGGTTTGCTTGAGCAGAGGTAAGTCGCGTATTATGGGCAGATGTTACCTAAATTACCTCTTCTTTTTGTAGTTCTATTAGAACTTTAGTTACCATATATACTTGAGTATATACGGTATCCATCTGGCAGACTAAATTTGACACTACAGCCACAGTCTGCACACCCCCACTTTAGAAACACTGAGTATACACTTTCCAGTTACAAGATTAATCTGTATGGTTTATAAAAATTATTATGGGTACATAGTTGTATGTCTTTAGAGGGTATGTGTGATGTTTTGATACAGGCATACAATGGGAATTAATCAAGTCAGGGTAACTGGGGTATCCATCACCTCAGGCATTTGATACTTCCTTGTGTTAGGAACATTCCAATTCCACTCTTTTGGTTAAAGCACACCCTAATTTACTGTTGGTTACAGTCAAATGTTGCTATCAAATATTGCTCATTCTTTGTTACCCAACGCCTCTTAAATAAGAAATGTTAAAAACACAAAGGAGCACATGAAGCCAAGGTCAAGCCAGAAGTAAATTATTTCATAATGTGAAAGACGCTGCAAACTGTCCACCAAAAGTCATTTTTCCATCCTTGCCCCTTACTGGGAGAGCCTCCCAAAAGAGACTAAAAACTAGATTTTCTCTTTCCCCTGACCCTTGCAAAAAAGCATGGGCACATACCCCAATCCTGGCCAATGGGAAGAGACGGGAAGTGTGCTGGGGGGTGGAGGAGCCTTCTGGAAGTAACGGTTCCCTAGAAAGTGATAGGTGGGGCCAGCCACAGCCTCTCCTGTCTCCCCTCTCTGCCTCTGATGGACACGGCTATTTAGAAACTGGTGCTGGGAGCTTAGGCCTGTGTCTTGTGACCATGAGGGGACCGTCAGGTAACCCTTGGAGAAGCAGACACCAGTCCTGACACCTGTGAGCTAGGAGCTCTCAAGCCCTTCGAATTCCTCTGGTGAGAAGAGCAACCCTGATGTTTACATTGCTGGTAGGCACTGCTGTTACTTCTGCCAAAGCATCCTAATTAGAATAATAAAAAGGTAAGATGAGGAGGAGGAGGATGATGATGATGAAGAGGAGGGGGTACAGAACAGCAGCTACCATTCAAGAGTACATACTGCATACCAGGCACTGTGTAGGACGCCTAATATAATTTATCACATTTGTGTGGTAAAACAATCCAAATACTTTTATTTCTACTTTATAAATGAGAAAACAAAAACCAGAGAGGTTAAGCAACTTGCCTAGGGTGCATGGCAAGGACGGAGAGAGCTGTAATTTAGACTCAGGGCTAGACCATGGTCCTCCAAGGGTTTGGCCCGTTAACGGAGGAGAAAGTCTTCTGGTGACATCACCCCCCATGGGCTGGGGCTCCAGGCACTACCTTTTCAGCCTTCTGGTGGAAAATGGAGGACATGTCCAGCAAGGTGCTCCGCTCATCCAGGGCTGCTGCGAATGCCTTCCACTCCTGCTCTAGCTGGTTTGCTATCTGCTTGATCTGCTGGGAGGCGTAGTGGCCGGACTCCACCAGGCGATTGGCCACAGACATGATGCGGTTTATGTTCACGTACACATTCTGCGGAGGGCAAAAGAAGGGCTCCTTAGGGGAGGGCAAGCAAGAGGCTCCTTCAAAGAAACCCCAAGAACACTTGCTGAAACACAGCCTATTGCAGGTTATCTTATTTTTAACAGTAGAGTCACCTGGCATATGATGTTATACATATTTTCTCTCCGGACATCCATAAACTCCAAGCATTGGTTTTGATTTCTACATGTAAAACTGTAAAACTACACATCAACTAGCCAAAAGGCATAATTGTTAAGCACAAAGCATCATGTACACAAGTGGGTGCACACAAATACACGATTACTCACTTCTTGGCTTCGAACACTGAAAAGGGTCCAGATGGCAGGCCTGCTGACAAGCAGTCATGCAGAACCCAGGGAACCTACCGTTTCAGTTTTTAACTAGAACCCAGAAATGAGAAAATATGTACTTAGCAACCAAAGGCTATTTGTGTGAAAACAAGCTCTCCTTTCTACACACGCCCAAGTCATATTTGGTGCCAACAGAAAATATTCTGTAAATGGATCCACTTTCTCCTAGGAATATGGATTGAGGTAGAAATACAACAATGCTATGTTCAAATTTTAAACAATGCTTTTCTGCTTTGTTGAAATTCCTATCTTCAAGCAGACCTGTTTACTGCAAAAAATAAGAATTTGTGGTTTTAACAACAACAACAACAACAACAACAACAAAAAACACTCCTTTTTGCAAAACAAGTTCTTGCTATGGAGTTTCCCTTTCCACCTATAATCTTTCAGGTTTAGTATCACACTGCAGAGGGCGACTGTAAATCTTCAACACATCCCAAGTTGCTTTTCTTCATGTATTTACTATTTTAGTGATACTGTCACCACCTCGCTCCTCTGTGGGTCCCCCAATCTGACCACCCAATCCGTTAAGCTCCTCTACACTGTTGGCTTCTCCCCCTTCCCAGAGGCAGCCCCCCTGAGCCAACCTCGCCCAGCCGGGCACAGCCTCCCCCGGTGACAGCCTTCTCACTGACCCTTGGGTGGCCTGAAGTCCATTCTTCCTTTGTACGTTCTTTTATCAATCCTTGCCCTCTATTCCTGACCCAAACCAGAACATGGCTGAGCCACCTTGGTCTGGGAGTATAAAGCCATAGGATTCCAGCCTTGGAGTTGCTCTTCTGAGCTGCATTTGTGGGCTAGGTCAGCTCACATACATCACGGCTCAAGTGGCAGAAGAGGCTGTGACAGTCGGGCTGTGCTCAGTGGGGACGAGCTCCCTGGCTTGAGTGCTCCAGCTAGCATCACGTAAGTTGAAAGCAAAGTCTTCCATTCTCATGGTCATTCTCTCTCTCTCCGTCCCTCCTCACAAAGTGACAAGTAACTAGATTCACTAACTTTTTGCTGTCTCCATATCCTTACAGGGGAAAAGCCAATGCAAGAAGTGTGGTAGGAACAGCGTAAGAAGATGCCCCCTGTTAGAATCAGAGGAGGACTGTCCCTGTGGATGGCTCTACTGTGGGTACCAATGACCCTACTCACTCATACGTGTCACTTTCCTGTGTGACTTCTGTGCCCCAGACAGACTGTACTGTCCATGCACAGTAAATTCCCCATTATCCAGAACTCAAGCAATCAGCCCCGTCATGCAACCAGCATGCGACCCAGCCAAAAATAAATAAATAAATAAATAAATAAATAAACAATAAAATAAATCAGAGGTTAGATCTGGTGTGCCACGCGGCCAGTCAGCCGATTCTTCGCGCGTCACTTCTGCAGCTCCCTAGTGTTCTCAGGGCCCAAAGCGTCCTTATTTAAAACTCCTACCACTCGCCTGGCTGGTTACAGTTAGGTATGGACTTACTTTCTGCTCCTGCGATTATTCTGCCCTGTGCTTTCTGGGGGACATTTGGCTGTACAACACAGGTCTAGTTATGTGAGTACAGGTGGATTTCTAACCGGTCATACTCTGCATATGTGTTACTGCATTACTACTGTGACATGGGTGCCATGGGGTTAAATAATGCATAGACGCATCTGAAGTGCATAGACGGTACTCTGATGTGGTCTACTGGGCCTTACAGCGCCGCAAGCTTGGGGTCCTGTAGCCAGTTATATAAATCACCTTGCTTAATACTATGAGACTTTGTCTGTGCACACACATTGGTGCATACCTTTATACACGTTGGTGTAACACAGTAAAAGTGTGTCACAGTAAGTCAAGTTGTCTTTATCTGTCTTAACTGGCTTTTAATTAGAATATCTCAACATTAATATCGAGTCAATGCAGAGTTATGGTATGGTTTGGGATAGCATGCATTAAAGAATGAGGTCAAGCAACCAGAAACTACATTTGTCCAGAAACTACCAATGGGTGCCAGATAACAGACGTTACTGTGCTTTTTCCATCGCTCCACCACTTAACAGTACACACAAAGGAGCATGGCAGCACACAGCCTGAATCCACTACCTGCACCCAAATATGCCATGTGCAATTCCCTCAATTAGCAGTGCCTACACCCAGATTCTTACCATCATGGGTTCATACATATGTCATAGTGGAACGAGCAGAATTGTTGGTATCCCTTAATGTGCTTTCTTTAAAGACTGTTATCTTTGTATATTGGTATTCAGCATTTTTATTTTGTCAAAAATTATTCAAAACATTGCAGACAGGGAGAGAAGGGGCTGAATGTTAATAGCCCTAGTTCTGCATGAATAAATGCCATGACAGATATAGAAATGTTTATTAGCACAGGGACAGACAAGTGCAGAAAACTCTCCAGCCATGGTCACAAGTGTGACACTCAGCCACCATGTTCACTTTAACTGAAATTTTAACTTTGAAAAGTAAAAGAAGTATATTGTAGAAAATAAAAATATGCAATAGTACAACCTCCATGGCTGACCGCCTCCCTACAATGACCGCCTCCTTAAGTTGCCCCGATTTTCACAGACTGGACATACACCACATGTACGTATCAGTACAGTAGGCCTAATTCCTTATGGTGACCACCTCTATGTGTTTACCAGTTTGTTACAGTCCCTTGGGTGGTCAGCATACAGATGTTCTATTGTGTACTTAAACCTCAAAAAATAATAGACGTAATCCATACTTTTAGGGGATTTTTTTACCTGCCTTTAACTGTATTTTGAATTAGACTGATGACATCACTGGCAACGATTACTATTTATGGAGTCCTTCCTATGCGTTAAGCACTGCAGTTTAGTGTTTTACATATACAGAGAAAATAAAATAATGTAATACCATGGGAGGCAGCTATTACCCCCACTTTACAGATTAGGAAACTGAAGCTCAAAGAGGTTAAACAGCTTGCCCAGAAAATAGAAGGATCAGTAAAAACCTCTGTACCCATAATCCACTCTCCTGCCTCCCACATTACACTTCCCATTCTCTTGATTCCTAAATCCGCTACTAACGATACTGAAGGGAGGGGGAAGACAGAATATATTTTTTTACTCATTTCTAGACTATAGTTTAGTATTTCTAGTTTTTAAAAGTACCCAGGATAGTGGACTGAAGTTGTCTTTTCTTCCTAGTTGAAATTATGGAAGATTCTGAAAAATTGACAGCAATTTATTAGAAAGAAATTTTTATGTATGCCATGTTGGATGATTTAAACCCAAATTCTCCTACCCAACTCTAGAAAGGATATGAAACTTTTTGATGGCATTTATAGCAAAAATTTATTTTGCTAAATGTTATCCTTGAAACAATTTAAACTGTAGCACCCAGCTGACCAAACTTTAATTAAATGGCATCTTCCTGAATTAATTTAAAACTAAGATCCTGCCTTCAGAACTGTCTTAGTGCTCTGTGACAAATATTGCCAGGCTTAACAGTGGTTAATTCTCACAAGGCTGGCTTCAAGTCCAAGCCAAACCTTCTTTTCCCGGAAGAGATTTCTATAACAGAAGCTTAACCATCAACAGAAGTATACACTCTACAGAACATAGTTTTATTCTAGTTACATCAACTATAAAAATGTTTTAAAAGTGCTATTCGGAATTCTGTTTTTTGGTTTTGGTTTTTTGGGGGTTTTTTTGCCATGTAGTCCTATAGTGACCCCTATCTGGCCTCCAGGACTCTGAAAAAGTCACAAGAACAGGCCAAGGGCATGAAAAGCATGGACCTCAGAGAGCCAGGGGACTCCAGCTAGGCTCCACATCTCAGTCGGGTTTTAGGAGAGGCGGAGTACGCCCTGGAGGTGAGTGGCAGGCTGGCTTCTTTCCTCATCATGAACAGCAGCCATAACACCAGCCATCACACTGGTAGCACCCAGTCAGGAGATTCACTGTGCCTCAGAGCAGCTCTTCTGGAGTCCCATGGGCTCCTCTGAAGCACAGCTCAGGAGCCACCATCAAAAGCGACCATTCTGACATAGCCCAGTAAACCCACTCTGCTCACGGCTGAGTGGCTGGCTTGTCTCTTATTTCCACAAACCTAACGGGTAAAGGGCACACATCTGACAGGTGGGCACACTTATAACTTTGACTCAAACTGCACGGAAGCAAATCATGTAACCAAAACAACTGTAACCCTACAATATTCTGAAAAGAAAAGAAGAAATTAAAAAATTCTGATTAAAACAAAAGACAAAAATTTAAAATGAATAAATACAATTTAAAACAGAATACCTGGACACTTTAATACTAGACAATTCCCTACGTGTGGATGCCGGCTGCTAGGATGGAAAATTAAAAATGAATAAATACAATTTAAAACAGAATACCTGGGCACTTTAATACTAGACAATTCCCTACGTGTGGATGCAGGCTGCTAGGATGGAAGCAGCCGCTCTGAGGCCCCGCACTGCCTCCCCCGAGCTGCCAGGGAGCAGCATCCTCCGACACCTCTCGCAGGCTAAACGCTTCCGCTCACTAGGCTCTTACCATACAGTTCATGGCAAAGTGATTGTGCTGCGTCTGAAGCTCCATTGCGTGAGGGTGGCTGGTCCCAATCTCCGTGTAGCTGTTTAAAAACAGGCCTTTGTTGTGTGTGATCCAGTCAAACATCTACCGGAAGGAAAAAGACACTTAGAATGACTCCAGACAGAGAAAAGGCCACCACAGCCCCTGGATGGGGCTGAACCAGGAAAGGGCAACTTCCTTCCTCTGACAACTCAGGTGTCTGGACTAAGAACTGTTTTTACTTCTACAAACAAGTCAGTAGTTCAAAATGTGCAGGATCTACCATCAAATATTATCTAACATGCTCTTAAAGGAGGATTCGGAAGCAGATTAGCAGAGAGTAGTGTTCAAATCCTCCCCCCCACCCTGGGCTAATTAAAAACTGACCTGACTTGGCCCAGCTTCCCTTCTGTGCTAAAATGCTTAATAGCAGGTAAAATGGGGACTTAGAGGTCTCTGGATGGATTTTCCTGGGCCCACAGATTACTGACAGCAACACCAATGACTAGTGGCCCACATTCTTTAATACAAGTAGCATACAGAAATATTGTTTTAATGCAAACAATAAAATTAAATGCAAAAATAAAAAAGGTTTGGGGGTAAATTTCACAATGACATATCCCTTAAGGTTCAATACAGATGCTGCTCGAGCAAGGAAGTCACTTAAGATGCCCATCAGATAAACATTTAAGAAAAGAGAAATGACTATCAATCAGCATTGCTATCATGACTCGAACCAGAATCCCAGAGACAGTGACCTGTTTTCTAGTAACTGGAAGATTTTCCAGTGTCTCTGACAAGACACTATTGAAAACAAAAGTACACTGAAAGATATGTTAAAACCTTACCAAACAAAAATACTAGAATATCACCTTTCCAAAGATCCTTTATATCAAAGATTTCTAATACAGTTTTTTTTAAGTTTACAAAATATTCTTCGATGTAAAATAGAATCCAATGAGTTCACATTTTTAAAAAAATGATTAATTCATCCATGTTCATGGCTTGCAACACACACCTATAAATAAGTGTCCTGGTTTTTACATTGCTAAGATTTGAATTAGCCAGTAATTGACAAGAATTCTCTTTGACCAACTGGTCTGTCTGGTGCATAATAATAAAACATGAGACCACAGGTAATCACTGCCTGTATTCTCAAGAAACTATTACTTTTAACATATTACTAGCCTTTTATTTTAAAAACATACTCACAAACAGATCAGAAGGGTGCTCTGCCACTGGTCTTGTATGGGTAAAAGACCCGATACTAGCTAAACACACACACAATTACTGACTTCAGTAACATGGCCGTGTGAAATTTTCACTATTGTAACTCAAACTATCATTCTTGTCTATCTTACAGGCAATTCGAGACCAAATTACCAGTAATTTTAACTTAAAATTTCTAAAATGGCACAAGTAGGACAGGTTTAAATGTTGTCTCTGAACCGATCTCCTGGTTCACGGCAAACCTGGTGGGCGTAAGCCTAATATCCTCCCTCTTTTCTTGCTCCTGTCACCTGACCACCCCAGCCCTGCCTGCCCAGCCCCATGCAGGTGGCTCATCTCCCTCTTTACCTTCTCAGCATCCTGTTCAAACAGCCTCAGCTGAAAGCACTGGTCCAGCTTCAGCTTCCTCACGTGCCACATCTGGTGCAGGTGCTGCCGGGTCGAGTGCAGCCTGTCCAGCATGGTGGACACCTTGGGCAGCAGGTTCTGCAGGTCCGCATTGCCTGACCCCGAGTTCTTTTTGGGAAAGCTATCACTGCTCTGAATCCTCTGAAGTAGTTTCTGTCCCTCCAAATCCAAGTCCTCGATAGGAGCCTTAATCACCTTTTTCTTCAGCTGGGAGTGTTCCTCGATCATATTCCG
Source organism: Loris lydekkerianus (assembly GCA_963574355.1). Taxonomy (NCBI): domain Eukaryota; kingdom Metazoa; phylum Chordata; class Mammalia; order Primates; family Lorisidae; genus Loris; species Loris lydekkerianus. Next base: position 81,137 of record CAUYPK010145959.1, read on the forward strand.
AGCCCCCTCTAAATCCTGAGGCAACTCCTTCTTAGCTAGAATGTCCTGAAGTTCCTCCAGTCGAGACAGCATATGGGTTGCATTGCTAATGTAGTCTTCAAAAGCAACTCTGATTTCAATCCATTCTTCGTGATTGTATTCCAGGCAGCCGTCAAACTCAGGAGTTAGCTGAGAAGGATCAACTACTTTGGTAAGGCCTTCTAAAGAGACCATATTTGTCTTAAGGGAAAAAAAATCACGTATGAGAAGAGGAACTGATTTTATATAGTCTTAACATAACGCAACTGGCAATGCTTAGTTACAGGTGTTCAAAGCTAAAGTGATCTATTCATAGAAAACATAACATACCTTGTTCCGGCCCAATAAAAATAAATATAGATGAAAGAAGCATCATCAGTACAAAGAAAGATAAATCCATGAGAACAAAGCATATGTTAGTTGCAATACCTAAAATTATAGAATCATGTGTATTTCATGAGAAGTAAAGAAATGAGGTTTCTCTCCCAAAATGTGGATTAACCCACTGTCTTAAGCATATTAAACCAGGAAATATGTTCAATTGCAAGTCCAGAGCAGACAATTCAGAAATTTCACTTTCACCAATGTGTTCTTCTGCCTATTCATTCTTGTCCTCACCAGCCTATCTCCTCGTTCCCAAGAGAAAACTTAGAAGCGGCTCCCTCCTATCTGCCATCCCACGAGTGCTCGTGGCCGTGCACGTGGGCTGCTTATTCACTGAGGACTGGTGCTCCATCCAGACCACCCCTGCCACTCATCTCGCCTACCCCCACTTTCTGTCAAGCAACAGATGACAGAGTATGATGACTTTTCAAAAATTTAGAAAATATCCAAGGGTTAGCAAGAAAGCTGGCAGAGGCTCATGTCACAGAACTAAAGACAAAGGGACCGTTTCATTCACTGTGATGAAGTGCTGTGGTTCTGAGCAGTCTGAGTACTCTAGTCATCTGCACTACAGTCCAACTGGAGAGTGACAAAGGTTTAGTCAGTTACAGTCTAAGGAAGAAACCTTAACCTCACCCTATCAGAATGTGACACAGATTAGTATCAGTGTTACGCCTCAAGGATATCCTGGAGTTACAGTGGTGCAATCACACATCATTGTAACCTCCAACCCCTGGCCTCTTTAAAAGCAAAGACAAAGGTAAAGGAATAAGAGGTGTGGCCCAGAACCAAAAGACAGTACTGGTTTGGCACTGCTGGTCGCTGTTCGGCGTAAGAACCAGCAAAATTGAATAGTGAGTCCATGGGGTGTTTGTTTTTCCATTCTAAGGATATTTCACTTAGAAGAATGAATGGTCTATGTAACCAAACCATTTGTAGCCCCATAATATTCTGGGGGAAAAAAAGAAAGAAACAGCAAAAGGCAACAAGCTAGAGAGAGGGGTCCACCTGATTCAGCACTTGGCTTACAGTGTTACTGGAGGCCCACTGCTGTCTCGTCTGCTGGACTTTCAGTAACCTCTGTGGAAGCAATCACTCCCACGGAGAGGCTGGTAGCAAGGAAGATTACAAGTTAGACAGAAAAGCTGGTGTAGGTATCTCTAAAAGCCCAGAGGGAAACAGCAAAATTAGAAATTTTTTTACCTGGCAAAAAGGTACATAAACTATATTGCCAATTACTTTTACTTAAACTATAGAAGTGCCAAAAACAGGATACACATTTTAAAAAAGGAAAAGAAAATGTTAAAATTGTAATACTCAAATTACATTTGACTTCTGCAGTTATAAGAGATATAATGAACAAGATAATAAATATTATTGGTATAGATTATTACAATTCTTTTTTAAAATTTCAAGTATTATAATTTTAATGCAATGTTTCCTTTCTTATAATGTATATACCATTTTTGGCACCTTCTGTATGTATCTGTGTGTGTCTGTATGTATATATGGATATAATTTTTTTTTTTTTAAAGATAGGGTCTCATCTTATCACCCAGTCTTGTATGCAGGGATGTGATTATAGCTCACTGCAGCAATGAACTTCTGGGGTCAAGTGATCCTCTCGGCTTGGCCTTCTGAATAGCCAGACTATAGGCATCCACCACCATGTCTTGCTAATTATTTTATTTTTTGTAGAGATTGGGTCTTGCTATGTTGCCCAGGCTGCAGTACACTGTAATCTTGAATCCCTGGCCTCCAGCAACTTTCCTGTCTTGGCCTTCCAAAGCATTGGGATTACAGTCATGAGCCAGGGCACTCAGCCAAACATGTATAATTAAATACAACACACTAGAAATTCTGCATCAAGAAAACAAGTAAGACTCAATAAATTGCCCTCTAAAATTACTTCTTACTGTGGCTTACTGGCTTCGTCTTTCACCTGAACCTCTTGAATATGGTCTCAAATTCAAATTAAAACTAAATTCAGATTTCAGATAGAAAATTCAGTACTGTGGAAAGAAATTTAAAAATTCAAGAAATACATATGTAAAAACAATTTGAAAAGTATAGTCTATAATCTAAAGATTAAGTATTAATATTGTCTTGTGTGCTTAGTATTATTTTTGCTATACAAAATTTTGAAATACATGGACATGTTCACTGAAACCTAACGTTCGGGCAGAGGTGCCAGAAGCAGCAATTTATTCAACCAAAAATCATTATAATTTATTATTAGAAAAGATTCCAATTTCATTACAGAATGGAGCATGAACTGAGTTGCAAGCTGGCAGGAATTCTTTCTTCCTATAATCATCTCATTAAACTAACCAACTGCATGAAAAGCCTTGTCAGAGCTGTGGTAGCTTACGGACAGCAAGCTCCAGTGGAAAGGAAAGTTCAGCAGACTGAGGTTTGTTTTATAACACTGTTGGAAAGGCAGCAATCTCCTGTGTCTAACTGATTCAGGACTGTGCACAGTTTTTAAGGATTATCTCCATGCTCTAAAGTGAGAGACCTAATATGTGAAATAAACGACAGACCATTCTCTCCATTATCTCGACAGGATGAAACTCAGCCTCTCCGTATTTTTCCCTCAGGAGCTCCGAAGTTGGGCATTTCTCCTAACATTCCTCATCTCCGTGGCTGAGGCCATGATAATGACTCTGCAGCCGTGCAGCTGTTTTATCGAGTGGGGTTCGAGGCAACAGGCTTCTCTTTCTAAGGTAAATGCCTCACCCTCAGCAGCCCATCGCCAAAATCCAAGGGAACTATAACACCCTCGGGTGACACAATCCATTCACAATGCAAGTAACTCTGGTATGGTTTAGCCGCAAACTAATTTCACATATAATGTGTGCATTCAGACATGCAGTTCCCATTTTATATCTGGTTTTAAAGACCTATTATCAGTCTCTAGAAGGGTGAGAAAGTCAGCTTTTAATAAGCCACACCAATTGGTTTAGTGGGTCTGGCTACCCCGGGGAAGTTACCTCAAATTCAAATTTAGAACTGCCAAAATTAGTCCTCTGTTTCTGCCAGAAGTTGTCGGGCTTGATGATGAGCGCCACGTGGATGCAGCAGGGGAAGGACTCCTGCAGGATCTTGAGCAGGGGCTTGATGGAGTCCCACTTGGACCCGCGCATGTCCACGATCACGGTGAAGCCCCTCTTGCAGACCTCCTCGCTGCAGAGAGGAAACACAGGCTGAGGGGCTGCCACTCCCAATGCCCTGGGCGGGCAGGGTCCCGCGAGGACTGCAGGGTCCCGCCCGGACTGCAGCCTCCACTTCCTCCGTGTTGCCTCCTGTGACCAGAAGGAGCTGCGTTTCACCCTCAGGTGGGCTTCCTCACCCCTCCCTGAACCGTAAGAAGAACAGAACTGGACTGTACACACATCGAGGAAGGACGACCGGGTGAACAGGCTTCAGCCTCAAAAATCATCAACATTTCTATTTTGCATTGGTAGTTTTGAGTCCTGTCTTCCCTTTAGGAAGAAAATGACACCCGTCAAGTCCTTGGCTCTCACCTTTGTGTAGTGACTGACCGCACACACTTGCCCGGTAACTCCTACAGGCCAAGGGGGGCACTAAGTGGGCACAAAACCCTGATGGTGTGCAGAGCAGACTCTGCAGGGTAAATCCAGTTCCACAGTAGTGCTGAGACTTTATTTGCCTTTTCACTTGGTTGTACTGATGGTGACACCCAAATGTTGAAAACTGCTCAGAAACATGTGAATAACATCTGATAACTATCTCATGTGAGCAGGGACCAAAACTGGGTTCAAACACTCCTCCTGCTGTCACTTCTCCCCGTCCCAAGCCCTCCAGTGCTACAATCCAGGTGATACCATAGGCATGTCCTTTGTTGTCTGTCTTCCTTCACAAAACCTAGAGGCAAACAGGACTCTTAGAAATGTCTCCTAAAGTCTAAGCATTCTGGATCTCCTTGGGCTCTAATGAGATTGCCACCCTGTAAGGTTCTATTCCTTACAGACTGCAGGGCTCCGAAGGACTGGGTGAGCAAAGCCCGAGGAGGAAGACACAGGGGCCTGGACGCCAAGGGCTCTGCAGAGCCAGCCTGCTGCCCTGCCACGGCACACCACCCCAGAGTCCCACATTCTGCTCCCATACACCAAAGACAGGACACTGCAACCTGTAGCAATGCTTTGTTTGTTTTACTGGCTGTTGTTGGCCAGTAAAGCATCTGGCACTTTAAGCATCAGTCTTTACCACATCAAGATAAATTCCTTTGCAGCCCGCCTTTCTCCTAAGGTGGCCTTATGCACATGCACACAAACTACAAAGCCTCTCCACTTAAAAGAAGCTTAAGGGGAATCCTGAGGGACTCCAGGCTTAACAACAGGGACAAGTCGGAGAACAAAAAAACCAAAAGGTCCGCGGGGCCTGCACAGTTTACTGAAGGATTAACTAGCAACCTTCCTCCAACATCACACTGTTACCACCAGGGGCTTCCCAAAGTAAGAAAAACAGCCTGTGGGCTAGGCTGGAGCACACAGCTTTACAATGCATCTGTTTTCATCAGCTTCAAAGCCAGTCATCATCCAGAGAACCGTGACCCACCAACATTCCCAAACCTGCTTCCTATTTATGAGCATGTAACGAGGACGTACAGTTGCCTACAGGAGAAGAGCTCCAAGCCTTTTACCTGGAGACACTGCTCTTTGGAAAACGTGACCAGTTATTATTACCAGTTATTTAGCAGTTTTCCCAACCCATTTCATTTCAGCTGTGAGACAAAAAAAAATTTACATAATGCTAAGGTCCCCTTCTCAACACTGGTCTCTAAAAAAAGAGACACTTCTTTCTTTAACTTCTAGATGAAGAAAGTATCTCTCTATAAGCATGTTTTTGAATGAGTCAATTAAAATTCTTCCTATTAGTTCATTAGCAAACAGCAGAGAATAAGACTGGTGCATCCATTTAGCAACTGTATATCATTCTAAGAAAGTCAAAATGTTCTAGAACATAATTAATATAAAATACAATTCAAGCAATATAACCACCTAGTAACACTCCGAGTTTAATGCTACTCTCACTGCTGTGCAGACCTCCAATGACACAAGCAGAAATTTCTGCTCCTGTTTCCCCCACACACCTTTAACAGAAAGTTTCACTGCAAATTAATCACACAAACTCAGGGTCTTATTACTCCAATTATTTTTTTATAAAGGGGGCGTGGCGTAACCCAAGTAATAACCTTCCATCTACCTACAGCTGCTCAAGTCTATTTTGAACTCTGAGGGACCCTGAAATCTGGAGGACACGAAGAGGAAAACAAACAACGAGATCTGCCTCTAGAAAACGTGCCAAAAGGCAAACAACGGAAGGAAAACAGAAGAATGAACAAGAAAGGGGGAAATCGGTGTACTTCTGAGGCAGCTGCCACGTGGCACACACTTTACATAAGTAATTGTACTCGATACTCACAAAGATCCCAAGACGTACAGATCATTATTGCATTTTGTAGATCAGAGAAACAATAAAAGTAACTAAGTCATTTGTCCTGTTTCACAACCAGTCTGAACCTGAGGTCTACGCTGTCGCCTTCACACGTGGGAACATGGAGCCCTGTGACTGACTGACTGGGGGGCAGCCAGTGGGTGATTTTCAAATCTCAGAAGAACGTCAGGAGTAGTGAACAGAGAAAAAGGTCTCATGGTCCCAGAATATACCATACACACTAGAGTAAAGCTAACTACAATAGAAACGCCTTATGTTTATACTACTGTGAAACTGAAACATATAATCACACTTACAAATTACACAAAGACAAATCCACAAAAGTCCAAAGAAGTTCACACACCTTTAATTTACTGATGATGTTTAGTGATCCCACTGTTGGCTCCTGCCACCACTGGTGGGAGGCAGTGTGTCTGCGGGACCACAGGAGGGCCCTGCTGCCCCAGATCAGCCTGAAATCCTTCTCCATTATCCCCGGGCAAAGGCATCTTTTACATGTTAATTCCACCTCTACTTTTTGCTCATTAATCAAGGAGCTAAATGGCACTTCTTGTCACTTGGGACTGTAAACACAAAGCAAACCCAGGCAATGAAATGAAGTCCTGTGTTGGCAGTTGGAGGGTCACCCTATACGCTTAAAAATTTGTAAGTGAAATCACATGATGTTTTGTATTTGTTATAAAATACTCTTGGGGGAAATTAAAGAAAAATAAGATTTGCAAAATGTGATAAGTGGTGAAGCCGGGTGCTAGGTATACGGGTGTTTTTTGTATCAGTCTCTCCGCTTTTATGTATCCTCACACTTTCCTACAAATGACACCTTTTTTTTTTTTAAGTCATCCAGGTTATCTCAAAGTACTTGATTTTTATATCAATGACATGAAAAGTGTTTTCTATATTTATTATTAATGTAGATTTCAAAACCAGAAAATAAGCTGTCAAGGTTCTATATAGTTTTCCAATGACATAATATTTTTTTAAATCACCTGAGTAAAAATCCAATTAAACTTTAGTTTTTTATGATGTTATATGACAAGTTTCAATTTGATTGGCAGGGATTTCTTTTTAATTGTCCCTTGTATTTCTCTATTTCTTCTTCCACCATGAGCACAGACCTGGCACATAGTAAGAACTCTAAGTGGAAGCTCTGAACTAAATGACAGTGAGTAGTAAGTCACCTCCAAGCTCCTTTCCAGCTAATTTCAGCAGTTCAGCCGTCTAAGAAGCACCGGAGTACGAAGAACGGGAAGACTGTTCCCATACAATTAAGGAAGGCCCAGTACTTAATGACTGGTGGTGCCCAGTGACAGTATTGCCACCAAGGACACCCTACACACACCTCCTCAGGGGGACAAACCATCTAGACCAGAAGCTGACTTTCTCAGCCAAAAGATCACCGCTGACTTCCCTGGATGGTGTCGACCTAAACAGGTTAAGAGCTGCCAACCTTGCGCTGCGCTAGGTCTGTTGCAGTCACTTCAACCTTTGAAACCCATTATGCTGTTACCGACCATCTTACATCATTCTCTTGCATAACCTGTTCCTTGTAATTACCATCTGCTCTAGCCCATTTATGACCAAGTTTTCTTTTACGTGTCCTAATTCAGTCTCTTAGGAAACGCCTCCTCTCATTCTACCCAGGACATCACTGATGTCCCCCCTCAGTATGTGCATTTCTGGACTAAAGGTGACATCTAAAGGTTTACCGTCTCCTCACAGGGATATGTCCCTGCAACCCACAACACAGGCACATGCTTTTTCCAGGCATAACTATACCCTATATCAGAGCAGTGATCCATTTTCCAAAAGCAACTGGAACAATTAAACGGAGGTATTAGTGTAGGGAGGACGTTTCTTCCATCAGTGATCAGGTAGCTGCACAAATAAAACCCAAATAATACACTCCTGGGGCAGAAACAAAGATTCTAAATTCCTCGCGTATACACACAGGTTAACTCCCATTAACTCAGTAGCCCTTGGGGATTTCAGGGTTCTCCAGAAAACAAAACATTGTTTGCACTTGGTGTTCTTCAGCATCCATGTTAAAAACCTCCTCCTTCCCAAACTGATGCCCTAAGTCTTATACTTAGGTAACAAGACTTCTTAAAGCCTGCAAATTCGTGCCACAAATCACAGACTATTTTTAAGGAATGGAAGCTTAGCATAAAGACAGAAATGTACAATTAAAACAACACCCAATTTCTGATCATCCAGCCCACAGTGTCCTCGTATTAGAATCATTTATGATGACTATTACTTAATTTGGGCACCATGCCCTAAAATCCCAAGTTGAGCATCCCAAATTCACTGCCAACACACAAAGCTCTTCAGCAGAAAACACTCACCTTCTTGTCCCTGCACCCAGAAGTGTTTTACGCCAGACAATAATGGTCATGAAATGGAAATACGAAGAAAGATCACGATTTTGACTGTGTGTTATTTTACTTGGAATTCAAGCTAGCATTTACCTGTTCTAAAAAGCATAGTGCCATTTCTCTTGGAACTGTGAATAAAATGACAAGCCACAGCCACAATGAACTCACCTAGGAATACAGGCTAGGTATGAAATGAGTCTCCTGAGATCCTCCTGTCGTATTCTGTCATGATTGCTGCGGGCTGGAAATGTTAAAATGGGACCTCCACGTTTATCTCTACCACCTAAAAAAACAAACATTGGGAAGAAAGTTAGACACAGACAAGACAGAAGTCCGTCATTACCCATTCACTCGGTCACAACCGGTTCGAAATCAACTAAGTGCACAAATGTGCACGGGGCAAGAGTCTTAGTTTCATCAGAGACGCAGCGAGGCTGTTTTAACCCCTCAGGGGGACATGGAAGAAAACATTGGCATTTTGGAGGCCACTTGGAAGATGCTGAAGACGGACTCATCGTTTTCTTCAAGTGTGCTGGGAGAAACTCCTTTCTTCAGTTTTTATGTTTGGACAGAAAAAAAAGTTTTCATGTGTATGTTTCATTCCCCTTTAAACCACTGCCTCCCTCACACTTTCCCTCTCTCCTCCCCCCATCTGACCCTCCCTACATTCTAAGTTCTTCCTTTTCTATCAAGCCAAATTAGATTCTAAGTCTTGAAAAGAAAATGAAAGAAATTTTCTTCAAAGTACACTAGTGACTAATTATGTATAATCTGGGACGGATAGCATCTGACCCCCCCCCCTTGGCCAAGCTTTGCCAATCCCTTACATAAGGCCACCCCCCCCACCCACACACACACAGAAAGACAGACTGGCATCTAAGAAATTTAATGCAATTTTAAACCTAGTTTAGCTAATTAGTTTAAGGATTTGAGACAATTATATTACACACTAGAAGTACATATCTCAGAGCATTTGACTTTGACAGATGGGCAGGCAGAAAGTTTCTCATTGACATATATAAAGCCTAATGAAGTCAACTTGGTATCACTGAACACCTTTGGTAAAACTGTCACATTCATTTTATTACTTTCATCAGGGTTGCCAGAAAAAGAGAGAAAGAAAATTTAGCCTTCTCAAGTGGATCCTTCATATAGCTCTACAGCCCTGATTATCTCTCTTAAAGAGATCTCAAAATTCAAGTCACAATACCACACTCATCATTTCCTGCACACCAAAAATCATCAGCAGGGGCAAAATTAAAAGCAAGCAAACAGATAAACAAGAGAGCCAAAAAGGGGTAGGGGATATACAAGAGATGACGGTGCTTTAAAAAGATATTTTATCAACATGGTACTTTCAATTTCCTAAAATGACTAATACACTCAAGTAATGAAACTTAATTCTGATTGCGAATATGTAGAACAATCCACATGTACCATTTAGTCATGCAATCTAGGAAATCTTAAATTAGTTATAAATCCAATAATTCAGGTGTTAAAAGGGAGTAACAGTAACTCAACCAGCAACGGGCAGAAACCACACGCACCTGATAATGTGATCTTCACAGTGACCCTGTTGGAGGTGTTACCATTCCAGCTTTATAAGGAAAGACACTGAGAGTCCAAAGACGTAAATAAACACAAAGGAACCACACAGCACTGTCACAGCGAGGCCCTTTGCCCGGACAAGAATTTAAGAAGTCTGATAGTTAAGTTCACAAACTCATCTTAGAAAAAGTGCTACATACTCATTGCTGGATGCCACTACAGTTACCTTCAAACTACTCCCCTTAGAAAGCTATGCACTGATGCCAGCGCCGAGTCCACCCTTCAGAGTAATTTTGGAGCTCTTTTTTTGAAATGTCTTCAGAGCTATTGTTGTACAGCACGTAAAAACATGAAATAATGAATGCCACTCAGCAAGGCACTGCCACACAAACACAGCTGTGGGCTATTGATATATCAAGGTTATGAAACTTCCTTGAGTTGTTTAGACAGTGCCATCAATGTAAGTACTTAGTGGCAAGTTTGTGAACTTAAACTGTCAGACCTCAGATGATGACAACCCTGATGGTCATTCCAAAAAAAGTTCCAAAGCCGGGGAGGGGGTGGGGGTGGGGGTGGCACGGTGGCTAGGTGCCAGCATTGGTGTATAACTTCCCAAGGAGAGTACCTTGAAAGTGACTATAGTGATGTTCAGCAATGAGGTACACAGCACTTTTTCTAGGATAAGTTTGGCAACTTAATTGTCAAACCTTATACATGATCTTTCAAACCAGTGGTTTTAGTTCTTTTTGTTTGCTTTTTTGAGAGAGAGCCTCACTCTGCTGCCCTTGATTACAGTGTCACGGTGTCCACCTAGTTCACAGCAACTTCAAACTCCTGAGTTCAAGTGATTCTCCTGCCTCAGAATCCCAAGTCGATAGGAGGCAACTGCCACATCACCTGGCTAAGTTTTTGTAAATGGGGTCTTGCTCTTCCTCAGGCTGGTCTTGAACTCCTGAGCTCTAGGGATCCTCCTGTCTCAGCCTCCCGGAGTGCTGGCATTATAGGAGTAACTGTACCTAGCCTTTACGTCTTTATTAAAGTAGTAAAAATGTCAATAGGATGGCTACGTAATGGGTTCCCTGGCCTTTTTAGGAGACAACCTTTATGAATAAAAGGTACTATTAAAAGTGAGGATCAGTACTGATCATTACCAAGAAATCTTGTAAAACATTAGGTATTATTTTTAGGGTAATATCAGTAGCTCTGATTTTTTACAATATCCCTTATTCCTAAGACAGATAATAGCCTCGGTATTTTCCATTTCCCAGTATCTTTCTTTAAAAAAAAAAGTCAATCTTCTTGATCAAAAATATCATAGATCAAGACATATTATAGAAACTTTAATTTTTAATAACATAGTATACGATATTTGAATTAAAACATCCCCCTTCACTTTTGGTAAACAGAAAGCTAGCATCTAACCTTTTTTTCTGGACTACCATTCTGAATTTTTAAAACATTTCTGAAATTCATCACAATTTTTAATTCCACAAGAAAAATAAATGCAAATGACCCATGTTAGCCTCTCGTGTGTGAGAAGTAAAATCCCAAATCTGCCAAGCAAAGACAGTGGCATGATAGGTTCAGGAGATATCACACTGCACATAGCCATCCTGTTCACCCAGCCCTGAGCACTAAAGGCAACTGTGTGCAGAAGTTCCAATTGTATCTACTGTACTCTTCCAGCTTTTCCCCAGGCTCTTAGCACTAATGTGGAGTCCTCTAAGAGCTGTTAGCAAGTTCATCCAAATAGACTCTCACTTACGTCCTAAGAAAAGCTTATATAAACTTGAATCTAATAAAACAGAAAAAAAAATTTTTTTCTCCATTTTTCTTTATCCTAGAATAGAAAACTTGAGAAAACTCACCAGGGTAGTTTTACAATTCCCTGAAAATCATTTATAACATCAAAATTGAATATTCCTTCCTTAAAGAATCATTTTCCACATGCTAACCTCTCTACACTGAGTGTGTGAGATGGGTGCCACCGTCAGGGACAGGCAGGTGTCGATGGCTCTGCTGATCCTCCCCAGAGAGGCAAAAGGAAAAACATCGCAAAGAATGAAATGTGGAATTAGTTCAGAGAAACATGGTCTCTGAACCTCCAGGAGCTCAAACTCAACCCCACAGATGTCTGTTTAAATTACATTCCCCAAGGTTTAGGTTGGTTACCAACATCACAAGAGGCACCCTAATGAAAACAGCATCTGAGTAGAAAGCAGGAAAATTACAAGTTCAAAGTTCTTGTTCCTGGTCCCTGATCTAATGAAAAATAACAACACTGCAGCTCCTAAAACCTTCATCTACTAGGTAGGCACACTTGTCACGTGTGTCCAGTGACAGCATTAGCCTCCCAGTGAGGCAGGCAGGATGAACTGGGCCCCATTTTATGGAGGAGAAACAGAACCTAAACTTCTACAAAGAAAGAAAGAGACAGGAAATGCATTTGCTGCACCCATCCACGTCACAGGATGTCTATGCTATAACCAAAGACCTCCAGCTCATTAGGGATTATCTGCCTATCCCAATGCTGTCTTAGTGAAAAACCAAAAAGAAAAACATGGTGACGGTGTCCTATTTTCACTTTGTATAAACTGCACGACCTCTCCCCCTTCCTCTCCCTTGGCCTGTTCTAGCCCAAGTATACAGTGTTCTTGGTGCCCCACTGAGACTAGCATATAAATAGTACTCAATAAATACTTGCTGAAAGGATTCTTCTTTCATGGTTCACACAACATTACCTAATGATGCCCACTGTCGTTAGGTATCAGTTGTTAGAAATGGAAATGCCTGGTGAATATTCCTAAAGGAACATAGATGCTAAATGCCTTTTAGTTTATTTTAGTAACAGAAAAAAGTTGAAAGAGTCCTACATTAGAGCTATAAATGTCTGTGTGACACTGATTTCCTTAAATCCAGCAACCTCATTTCCTTCTTCTTAAAGGTAAAACTCCAGGGGACTCAGTCTCTGGAGCTGTGTGGCCCAGGATGACCAAAGAAACAGCTGGATTCAGAGTCCTCTCTTTCTCTTCAAATGACTTAGGAAATCACCTTTTGCTCATTTAGAATGAACTTGCAAGGAAGGCATATTTGCTTTGAGGAGTAAAATTTCAATGAACCAAGTGTCTTTCTCTCTACCTATCCCTCATTTCAATTTCTGGATTAGGACACCATTGAAAACTGTTTTTTTATGCCCCCTGTGTCTAACTCACACTGATCATGGAAAGCAACCTTTTATATATATTTAAAAAAAAAAAAAAAAAAAAGTTCTAAAAACCACAGTATATAAAAAAGAGATTGTAGGGAATATTTATTAAGTGTGCTATTAAATGATGAAGCTCCGTTTAAAAGATGCACGCTGGGTCTCTGCTCTGGGAGGAACCAGCCCCTGCTGTGTACCCCCCGCCCCTCCTGCTGCCTAGTCCCGAAAGCCAGAAGCTGGCTCTTGGGATGTTTCTACTACCCTAAGGGGACCTTTTCACAGTCTTCTTGGAAGGCCCCCGGCAGTCCCTGCTGCCTCCCACCATCCTAGATGCTAACAGAACACACAAACTGGGCAGTGGTGCCCCAGCCCTTTCCAGGAAACAGCACTCCGCAAAACGGGAACATGAAGAGTTGTATGTCCATGTAGTACACCCAGGCAAGCCTTAAGGCACCCAATCCCACATTCCTCCCAATACTCCCACCACTTGCTAAGTGTGAATGTTCACCTCACCCCAAAAAAGCTATTCCAAAAAAGTTACCCAAATCCAGGTATGATGGCTCACAATATAATTTGTTCACCTCACCCCAAAAAAGCTATTCCAAAAAAGTAACCCAAATCCAGGTATGATGGCTCACAATATAATTCTAACACTTTGGGAGGCTGAGGCAGGAGGATCACTTAAGTCTGAGACTACACTGCACTATCATGACACCACTGTGCTCCAGTCCCAGCAACAGAGTGAGATTCGATCTCAAAGAAGAAAAAAAAAGGGTAACCTAAATGTCTATCAAGGCATTTCTAATCAACTACAGGATGGGTGTATGTGTGTGCGTGTAAACTCACATATCTATGCACATGCACGGTCATATACAACTGTAAAAACGTCTTACTATGTGCTGCTATGTACTGATCTCCAGATTATACTTCGAGATACAACAGGCAAAGTGGAGAACATGGTGAATACTGTATCTAAGGGAAAGGTGAAAATAGATGGATAGGTAAATAGAGTTGCTCTTACTTTAAAAGCATAAGGAATAAACTTAAAACTTATAAAAAGAAAACTTCCATTGGGGAGGAACAGGGCAGAAAAGGAGACAACAGAAGCTAGATATTTTTTCACTATACAAGCTAGATATATTTTTCACTTACATACACATTCTATACCTTACCTTTTTTTACCATGCCTTTTTTTTTTAAAGTTATTATTCTGGAATATTATAAGTTTTACTTAAAATTTAAGCAAAATTAGAAGGTTTTTTTTTTTTTTTAAGCCTTAACAAATGTAAAAGCAAAATGAAACAGATGATCCTGCATTTTGACTCGGTTTCCACATGGACAGGAACTATTTCATGTGACTTTAAGACACATTGCTAAAACTATATCCCTAGTGTCATGTACGCTTGGGACAAAAGAAACCCCAAAATTTAAAAATCACATTTGGTAGTCATACTGTGGTAATAACATTAGGTATTACAAAGTAAGTAAGTAATTATGTTGATGAGGGTAAGAACTAACATTTTTCGCTTAAGGAAAAAAATAGATAATACAGAGTAAAATGTACACATCTGTAATCCCAAATTTCAGCTGTGAATTTTAATATAAAGTTGTGACATAATTTCTCATTAAAACGTGTGTATACATGTATTTCCTAGATTTGTCCACCGAACGGGGCACAGACATAACCAACAACCCAACAGCAATGAGCGCCCCTAAAAGAAACCAGGGCCCTGCAGAGAAATAGCTCCTCTGAAGCAGGAAACACACAAGATCACCCCGAAACACCCTGACACATCAGCGAAAAAGACCCAGGAGCCAATTTAAAGAAGCCCCCAAACGCTAAAGATGGGAAGATTTTAACTTCATGTAAGAGAAAATGTGCAATTAATCAAAACACATCAAATGTATTGAACATCATGAGTTTGAAGTAATTCTTAAAAACACACACACACCTCATTGGTCATTTTTCATTACCCTGAAAAGCAAAAAGGACAAGAGTCACTCATTTCCCCTACTCTTTCTGTATGAACTATATTCTCAAGGTATCATGTCTGTGATGATGGCACACCTCTCTGTATGGAATATGTGGTTAACAAATGAAGACGAAAGGATGTAATTAGAATTCTCACTATTTTGCAACTCAAAAAAAAAAAAAAAAATACTAGATCTAAGCAATGATCATCAATGAATCCTTAACATTACAATAAAAGACAACCAGACTCTCCCAATAAACTCCCCATGAAACTAGGCAATTCCACCTACCAAGTATTACACCTCCCCCTTCCCTGCAAAATTTAAGCTGGGTTGGATCAAGCCTCACAGTCTAACTCCTCTTAGTTCACAGGGCGTACAGGGGACGAGAAATGTGTTAAAGAATCACTTAGGGATGCAATTGGCAAAATCTAGAGCATACAGCAATTCACAGGGGAAATACCCAGTTTTCCTACTTCAGAAACATAAGAGGTTAAAACAAAAAGAGCAAGAAGGACGCTGAACATTATAGATTAAAGAGACTTGTCAGACATCTCAAACAATTGCAATGTGTATCCTGCAAAAAAATGACAAGAGACAAGCATGGAAATGTAAATAGCTGTTGGGAGTTTGGGGAGGATATTACATAATTACCACTCCATTTTTAGGTCTGTTAATGGTATTGTGGAGTTTTGTAAAGCTTGTTTTTTAGAAACACATACTGTGTGCTGATACAATGATATGGTACATGGAATTTACTTCAACATTATTTAAAGTAGGAATGTATTTGAAACAAGAATGTTGAAGTGAGCCATGAGTTTGTGGGAATTCATTATACTATTCTTTTTCCTTTTGGATGCTAAAATGTTCCATGGTAAAAAGTTCTTTTTTAAAAAGTGCTCTTACTTCTGGTGGTTGTCTGTGAGTTCTTTTAACCCTGAAACCATAGCAGCCTCAGAACCACAGGTAATAGTCATCATTATATATAAACACTTTAAATGTGAAGTAAACTTCTTTTAGTTCTTTGACTGACCCTCTCAGTCCATTCCTGCTGTTATAACAGAATACCACAGACTAATTTATAAAGAACAGAAATTTATGTTCTCACAGTTCTGGAACCTGGGAAGTCCAAAGTCAAGGTGCCAGCAAGGTCAGTTGTCTGGTGAGGAGGGCTACATCCTCCAGGAGGGAAGGAGGAGAGCTGTGTCCTGTCATGGCTGAAAAGCCAGCGTGAGCCTCCTTTGTAAAGCCCTTGGGGGACCTTAGACCACAGTGGCAACACTTGAATCTCGAAGGTGAGACACATTCAAAGCAAGCCTCCTCTTTTTGACTTCAAACATCAAGTTAGATATGACATTTACCCTCATTTAGTTCATCCTAAATGGAGGAAGTACTATGTTGCTATCTTATTTAAGTGTGATGAACATTACTTTTTAGAATAAATGGCGATGAGACTAAGGATCAGAAATATTCAAATTCAAGAAATCCTCACTGGCTTTTAAAGAGATTGTGACCTAATGAAAGTACTTTTAGAATCACTGCTGATCTTTTGGCCTGCTTTTGCAAAGCCTTTTCTATTCTACTTAGATTTATTTACTAAAAGCCATTCGCATGGAGAGCTTTTAGAAAGGTAGCATAATATTCCCTGATTTTTTTAAAAATGGGGTCAGAGCAGAAAGTAGATTAGAGATTGCCAGAAAGGGGGCAGGGAGGGCAGGACGAACAGACACAGGGCTCTTTGGGAGGTGAGGAAAGTTGACTACTGAACAATGTTGTGAATATGCTAAAGTCCACTCAATCAGACAGTTTAAAAAGTTGCATTTTATGGTGTGTAAATTAAATCTCAATCAAAAAGAAAAAATTTTTACCCGAGGTAAAAATTTTCTGCTTCCTTATTCTTTGTAACTTTTTAGAAAAAAACAATACTCACAAGAAATCAATTTGTTTTTAATTTTATGGGGGGTTTTGTTGTTGTTCCCTTTCCCTTCCTAAAACAGGTATCAATAAGCCTAAAACAATCAGCAATGAGCTCACGGTAATACAGCTTGCCAATTCGGCTCATAAATTAGGAGATACTATAAAAGTGTGGCAGCTCCTGCTAGCCGCATTTTGCTAACACAGCTGATGAAAGTTCTACCATTGCTGTCATTTTAAAGCAGTTCTATACTAATTTCTTGTCACTGCAAAACTCCTCTCCTCATCAAAGATACCCAACTTTATTTAACCCTGCAGAATTTAAGGTCTTCTTAAAATTTTATAACAAACTCTGAAAGACTGCTGACTTTATTTCTCTGACTAGTTAAAAGAGAGCTGGTTCTGACAGTAATCTATATAAAGATGCCCCATCTGATATTCTTATTAACGGCCTAATAAAAAATGAATACAAATAAAAACCATCAATCTTAACCTTCCACCTTTCCTCACACTTTCATCTCCACAAGCTTAATGAAAGGAGAAAACAGGACAAAAGGTTCAAAAACACAGAGCAATCAAAAGGAGCTGGTGCTCTCATCACAGATCCAGACTTTAAGAATCAGGCGTCATGAACACACGGAATCGGCTTTCTTTAAGCCTTCCTTACAGATGCCTCTATTATTTACAAGTATTGTCTTTTAATCTTATTACCTTGAAACTTTCTTTGTAAACTACAAAATCAGAAGTTCACAAAGCTGGCATGAGTCCTTTATTTTGCAATTTGCCAGTAAATGATTAGAAAACAACAAATATATGCTACTTTTAAAACTCAGGTATATTATGAACCAGAAGTTTATTTTCTACTACATATTTCCAATTTAAAGCACCTTCATCTTTTCGTGAACTTTCTTACACTTCTCAATTAAACTTCCAAATACATTTTGATTTACATTTACTTCCATAGAATTACCAAACAATATTTACTAGGGGATTGCTGGACATGAGGCAAACCCAGATGAGCCAAAACACCACAGGAAGCTGCATCCTAACAATATACCAGCCCCACATACCCAAAGGACACATAAAGCTTATAAAAAACAGCAAGCATTGCTATAAATTAAAAATGAAGTGTGTTCAAGAAGATTTATCAGGTCGACATAAAATGCCTATTTGAGAAAGATAAAAATTTACCAAGGGAAATGCATCCAAGAAGACAGTCTAAAAGCACATGACAATCCGAAGATTTACTTCGTGATAAAACAGAGCAGGAAAATGTTGCAAACCTTATTTTGGTAACAAGTGAATTGGTGCCCAAAATGTCTAATACCCAGTGGCTACTCTGCTCATGTAGGAAGGGACCCCAAGGAGACAGCCTAGAAGGGCCCAAACCTAACTGTCCATGTGCAGAGGAGAGGCCAATTAGGTGTCCCAAAGCCCAGAGGACTGGTCCACAGTCTGTCACCACACTTCAGGACAGCTAAGGCCCCATGGACTGGGTTCTACAGGGAAGTGGAGATGTGGTTAAGAGAAATCACCTGGACTTTATGGTTGATGATATGGGTTCTAGTAACTCCAGGGCCAGAGAGCCCCGGAGGAGGAGATCTCCAGGAGAAGCAGGCTTCCTGGCCTCCCCCAAAGAGAAGGCAATAGCTAGTTACAGGGCACAAGAAACAGAGGTAGGATATTCAGGACATAGCTGTGTACCATCACCTTCCCACCACATTAGCCAAAATGACTGACTTTTAACAAGCAGTTGTTTTACTTAACTGATTAAGGCAAAACAGTCATGTTTGCTGAATAACTGGCATAAACATATTCTGATATTCAATTCTACTTGACGCTCGGAGCCTCCTAGCTGGAAGAAAATGTTTGGGGCACATTCTTAGGAAAGTTGCTACAAGAATAAAGCAGTTAATCCATGGAGATGCCGTTTTTATATGCTGGGGCAGGTGAGGTCATTCAGGGTGTGAAACTCTCGGGACTGTGTCAGCACAGGTAGATCAAACAGATTAAAAAGTTACTTTACCTGAAAGGTATGCAACTTTTTCCTTCAAAATTGGCAAAACATCCATAGCTTTCATTTCATCATTTTTTCGAAACCCTGAAATAAAGAAGAAAATAAAATGATTGAGTTACTTGAGTAACAATGATTCCTTAGCCAGTCTGTCCAATACCACCACGGTAGCTTTCTCCACACCCATTAAATCAGTGTAAGCAACACCACTGGAACTTCCTGAAGAACAGTCTACCGTCACAGAACTACCTTCCATTGCAACAGTTAGCAATGATTTGTGCACAGGCCCAGAGGCTCATGTCCCCAAAAAGTTCTTGGCCATTTCCAACCTTAAATATTTGGTCTCCAAAAGACAGGATATCAAATCGATCCATCGTTTACCAAATCTGCATTTTAATCTTGCAAATTAAACACTGACAAAGAAAAAGGCAAGGCAACAATGCTTCTTAAAACCTGCTATTTGTAGCACGCTGAAACCTCTAGGGGGAGCTCAAAGCCTCGTTCTATCAGACTTCAGAGTTTGGTTAAAAATACTCGGTGGCAGGGACGAGATGGGGGATTATAAATAGCCAGGGACTGGCTATGCTCCTTCAGCTTTCTCCTTCTAGGCTTTCTGGGTCATGCCCCCTGGAGGAATGTCAATGGCTAATGTGGTCAGATGGCCTGGTGGCGCTCCACCTTCAGAGGTGGCCAATGTGCCTTTTCTCTTTAAAACCCAAATCTCTCCCACCCTGATATCTTAGAAGGCCAAGTAGGAAAAGAAGCCTGCAGCAGACAATTTAGGACAAGCCAACATTCATCTAATCAAAAGGAACTCTTGCTGTCTAAACAAACTCCGGCCAGGTCACCAGAGCTGGGAAAGTGGGTCTAAAATGTTCAAACTCCATTGGGGTCTACATTCTGTTAGCAGAACCACCACCAAAAAACCACTCCCCCATCCCTTTTTTTTTCTATTTGTTTTTTCCCAAAATAGTACCAAAAAAAAACACCCCAAATTTTCATTTGGTAACAAAAGCCAAAAAAAGTACTGAAAGAAAATGAATGGACAGGCAGCGCCTGTGGCTCAGTCGGTAAGGCGCCAGCCCCATATACTGAGGGTGGTGGGTTCAAACCCAGCCCAGGCCGAACTGCAACAAAAAAATAGGGTGTTGTGGCGGGTGCCTGTAGTCCCAGCTACTCAGGAGGCTGAGGCAACAGAATTGCTTAAGCCCAGGAGTTGGAGGTTACTGTGAGCTGTGATGCCACAGCACTTTACTGAAGGCCGTAAAGTGCAACTGTCTCTACAAAAAAAAAAAAAAGAAAGAAAGATGAAAGACGAAAAAAAAAAAACGAATGGACATTCTCCTGTGCTGTGCCTGAGTAGCTCCTAGCGGAGCAGACCTACTATGGATGGCATTTAAGAAAAAATGACTCTCTCAAGAATGATTCACTAAAGCGGGTGGGTCTCCTCGGGAGAGGGAAATGACACCACGCACACTTTCTTCATTAGGGCTGTTAGCCTGCGGGAAGGCCCAGTCTAAGCCACATGGAGATGTTAAAACAAGAACCAGGACATGAACCAAACCAAGAACGAGGTGAGTTCCAGGCTGCCCTGCTAAGGATTAAGGATCTGAACCAAGATTCAAGTTGTTACCCACTGCGAGAGACAGAGTTTGAAGTTCAGGTCCAGCCAAATTAGTTGCTTGCTACAGTGAGCAAGCCAACATGGTAATTGACACCTTCAGGAAGACTGTAACAGAATTCAGCCTCTATAACACATCACTCATAGAAGCAAAGAGAATGAGTAATTTAATAGTGTAATGTGTGTGCGCACATGTGTGTGTTTAGTACACCTCTCCAGTCCACGGAACACTTATACACATACAAAGAACCCCAGTTGGTGGAATTTAGTTATGACACTGTCATTCATCACAAATGCTGTAGCAAACACATCCTGTTGCAGACCCTGAGGTCCTGGTGAGTTATGGATGGGCTTGACACAGAGCTCAGGCCTCCAGATCACCAGGCCACTTTCCTTTCCAATGCACCATGCTTTGAGTTGGCAACCTGCCAAGCATTGAAGACAGTGGCTATTTATAAAAGACAAAACATCTGAGCCAAGAGTTCTGCAATTTCATCTTCAGGTTCCTTCAAAACTCTTGAATGGATGCAATCTAGTCTCAGCAATTCACTGCCGGTCACTGTAATTCACTGAAGCGTGTCTAGAGAGACCGATTCCTTCCTGACTCCTTCCAAGGTACACACAGATGATGCTGGGGCAAGTGCGAAGAGGACTGAGGCGCCACAGCAATCCTCAAAGAGACTTTATAAACATCTATAAAACAAGGCAGATTATGGAAAGTTCTGTAACCAGAAAAAAGTGCAATGGGACTCAGGGAAATGAGATGGCGACAGATAACTTGAAAGAATATGAGGAAAGATTAAACTATGGCTGTAGATCCCAATCTATATGTATCTGAAAAGAGAACTGGCCTTGATTCTCAGAGGTAAGAAAGTGCACGCAACCTCCCCTTCCCATAAGCCCAGGCCCACGTGTCCTGGCCTGGACAGAAGCACAGCCCTCAGACACACGCCACTTCCAACTACAGTCCTGGGCACAGCCCTCATCAAGAAGAACGACCTAATTACAGATCTGATACCCCAGATCTGATACAGATCTGATAAAGGGTAGCACGAGCTGTGTCATTATTCCAAAGCATTCTCGGTAATTGCTGCTAAATTTCTACATCAAACCTACTTTGATATCCATGAGGGAGTGGACAATGGGAGTCACAGCTGCCATACTGTAAGCCACCCCATAGGAAGCACATCACAGTCATTTGAAAACGGGGTGCAGAAAACAAAACTTAACAATGAAAATCTCATTTTTCTATTATCCCCCACTATGAGCCACAGACTCACTGCCCTGGGACCTTATCTTTGGTTTCTCAGAGTGCTGCAGTTATTTTTGCCCATCAGTCCCTCAATTTCCTCCCAAATTCAGCAAGATTTACACCTTTGCTAAAGGAGGGGAAAAAAACATGGATCAGTGACAAATTTGTACAGAAAGGTGCTGACTTTTATTGTAATATACATACGTGCCCAAATATAGACTGGAAAATGAATTCCAACCAGTTTTACTGTATTTTTGTTGAATATGTCACAGAGATGTTAATTACATTAGAATTGTCAGTTAACATTTCTAAACAGAAAAACAGGAAAAAAGCAGCAGAAATACAAACAAACCACATAAAGAAACTGAGTTTGTGGCTATTACGGTGGGCACTTAGGTATTACTTTAAATCCATTTTCATTAAAAAAAAAAAAAAAAAAATAGAAAAGCACACACACACTTAATAAGCAAAGAGCTCAGGAAGCAAGTATAAATACTAACACTAGATTAAATATATCATGTAACTTTCTATAAAAAGCAGGAAGAGTTCAACCATGAAATTTCCTCAGATCACAAAGGCAGGCTGTGTTCCATGCCCTGAAAGCTATTTATGAAAACAGAATGCTTGACTATAAAAAAAGTTTTTAAAAATTAAAAATAAATGGCTTCTGTGCTATTCCAGTGATTCTAGATTATGCAGCAGATAGGGCTTAAATCCTAATGCTTTTTTTATTCATGCATTTAAGGATGTAGCTGTGGTTCCCAAACTTACTGAACAACAAACTTAAGCTGCACTAAATAACTTTCACTGGGAAGCACACGTTTTTCCCAGGGTCACAGAGGAGGTAAGGAACAGCAAATGACCTTCTGAAGAGAAGCTTCTGAGATTCCAAACCAACTCTAGATGCCTCAGATCAGGAGTCAGCAACATTTTTACTTCTAAGGGCCACCAACGGAGTCTGCCAATGCTACCACCAGGGAAAAGGTGATGCCACAAAGAATTCTGATAAAATTAGAAGATGATAAAGAGAAAAAATAGAAAAAGAAGAGCAACTTGAAAGGAGATAACTAACACAAAGGTGAGTGGCCAAAATCGGGAACATTTAGTTGTACCCATATTCCAAATTATGTAATTTTTAAATTGCATAGGACCCATATTGGAGTGTACAGAAAGGCAGACTGTATTCTTTTTACAATTTAAAGAACATTTTGCTATCTAAGATGAAGATGCCAATGAAATGCTAACTTTATGGACTTTAATGAAATGGTAACTTCAGAAAACAGTGAACACCGCAGCACAGGATGGAGTCAGGCGAGGTTTACACCTGCAGGTGCAAAAGATGAAATATAAACTCAAGGTAGCTTAGCCTTCGATCATAGCATGATTTTATTTACAAGAAGGGATTTTAACCTTTCTGCCCTAACAGGAAACATTCCACAAGTTATCACTCAACAATGAAAAATCTCTTAGCTGAATCAATAGTCTGAAACTTCTATTCTACTATCTAACAAATACCCTACTGGTCAAATCAATTACTCTGGTTTTTTTTTCTTCAATCCTGATGTCCTACAAGGAGGTGTTGCATTCTCATTCACTCAGTCACTTCCATGGTATTAGATTTAAAATAATTATAACAGAAAAGGAACAACACCTCACCATTTAAAAAAATTTTTTTTAATACCGTAGACTGGGAGTCGAGGTAGGAGGATTGTCAGAACTCAGAAGTTCAAAACCAGCTCAGTCAAGAGCAAGAGCACTCTGTCTCTACTAAAAGTAGAAAAATTGGCCGTGTACACTGCAGTCCCAGGTCCTGGAGAGGCTGAGGCAAGAAGATCACTTGAACCCAAGAGTTTGAGGTTACAGTGAGCTATGATGATGTCACTGCACTCTAGCCAGGGCAATAAAGCGTGTGTCTTGAGAAAATAAATAGGAAAAGGAAAAAAAAGTAAAAAGAAAAAAGAAGAAAAGAGATTAAGGGGGAAAAAAGGAAAACAAAAAAAATATTTTCACAATGAGCAAAAGCTTTTATGCAGCAAAAAGCTAATTATCCATGCAATGATACTTTTTACATAAGTGGGAAAAAAATTAAGATGAAATCAATCAAATGAATTCAAAACTGAATCAGATTTTTAAAATTTTAAACTAAAACGCAAAATTTCTTTTTATTCTGTGTTTCACTGAGGAATACTGGTAGATACTAGTAATCTGAAATTTTACATAATCCTCAAATTAAACGGTTTTTTTAAAGCAAGTATGTTAGAAAAAACATAGGTCTTGCATCATTTGGACTGCTGCACAAAACGAACCAGTGCCTTCTTCTGAATGGTCTGCTTCACCTCCTTAAAAGACCACCACACCCTGGACAAACTGCACTCCTCATCCACGTTCAGAGGTCTCCACCGCCTGTCAGCTCTTCTGCTTTAGTATTTACTAAATGGGAAAATCATCCATGGGAAGAGATTGGGGGGGGGGGGGCTATCTATATTTATAAAGACACAGGTTGTAGCAGAAGAAAAAAAAAAAAACTTGACAAATAAAGCAGTACTTTTAAACAACAACAAAAAAATTTAAACAGCTGCAGCTTCCTATTAGTACCAGGTCTTAGTGGTAATTACTGAATTTTACTCATTAGTTAATTGAGGGGAAACTTTGCACACATACAAGCACCCCTGAACACAAAGAGCAGGGTGATCTATCTCTGCATCAGCGGGGCCGGCGCCGCCCTCACTCGGCACGCACGCATGCACACAGGCACGCACAGGCACACACAGGAGAGGTGACGTCACCCTCTCCAGACAGGCCACTTAGCTGCGGAGCTGCAGGGCTGCACACCGAGCACCGGGAGCTGCATCCTGGGGTGGCACAGTCTCTGCCCTGTGGGGGTTTGACCTATGCAAGCAAAGAAGGAAGCGGTTTAACTAGCCTGATCCTCCATGAACAGAGCAAAGCGGGAAGATGCAAGGTTATAGACCAAAAAGCATAACTGTCATTTTCACTAATATATAAAAAACCAGAACATATAATGCAATACTTTATAGTATTTTACATAAATACCTGACCACAATCCACACTTGCAAAATGCATATAAAATGAATTAAGTACTTACATCAAGAACACAGGCATGTTCACAGTCAAGACCACACAAGAGTATGGACGAGGTTTCACAGCACAGCATGTTAATTTACCTATAACCTTTATGGCTATCATACCTGTCAGACTGGTTAATTTATCCCTTCACATAATTTTAGAAAAAATAGCCTATAACACTTAAAAGAAGAAAAAGCAGTGTAAGTTTGATGGATTCAAAGGAGTTAAAGGAATTTCAACCTAAAATAGCCCTGGGTTTTTAATTGTCTTACCTATAAAATGTAAAGGACAAGCCAAAATAGCCAAAAAGACAATAACAAAAAAATGTTTTTTAAGCAATTACATATATTATAATGTAAATGAAACAATCTGCAGAATTGTTAAGTTTAATGTTTTAATTATGTACTAATCATACACTAGAGGTTAATTTTGAAGCATAATAATTTTGAAGCAACAGAAAGGAATGTTTTAATAGTCAAAAAATAGTATTATTTTAAGGAGGAGGTCTGCCTTCTTATTATCTAATAAATCAAAAATCTCAACCACGTGACCAGATGTGGCATTTATCTTTGCATCCCTCAGGACCAGCACACAGCCATGCAGAGAGAGAAAAAAGTATCCTCATGCTTGCCGAATGCCAGAAAAAAGAATACACACATCTGTCTGTGCTTGTGCTTGTACAGACTGCCAGGTGATGCTTCTGGGAGAAGGGGCTATAACCTGGGGCCCAAGTTACCCTCACCCTAATCGACACACCTGACCACATCACACACAATCATACACGTACGTGCATATATATGGTTCTGTGATGCTGACCCAAAACTTGCTGTCTAGGGGAAGCCTCTCAGGAAAGCCTTATAGAAGAAGTTTAGAGTGTAACAAATGATTTGATACACAGTACACAGCAAATCAGCAGGGCTGACTGCAAAAGAAACTATTTAATCTTTTAAGTGAACATCTCGCCTTTCAGTACTCTTACCCTCTTTCAAATTTTTCTTATTTTGAACTCAGTGGCCACATACATTTTTTAAAAACACAGATCACAATCATAGTCTATAAAAGACTTTGGAAAATAAAGCTGTAATTCCACTCCTTTCCTTTTATATGAATATAAAGGAATGGGCAGGCAGAGAGGCTTTCGACCTCAGAGAAGTGGTGTAATCTCTCAGAGCACCGGGATGAGCCTGCACAGAGGCAGGGGGGGTGCTGTGTACCAAGTACAACCTACGCCCTTCCCGAACTCCATCTGTTTGGGAAAGCAACCCAGCAGAGGGGTCAGTCGTGCAGTACCAGAGCTGGGGCCACAGGGATGAGAACAGGAAAGAGGAGACACCCACCAGGTGGAGGGTCTGTGCAAAGTGCTGAAGAAACAGAGTCCATGAGCAGTTAAGCTGGAGAAGAGAGAGCACTCTGGCCAGAGCAAACTGCACTGCAGAGGCAGAGTAAGGGGAACAAAAACATTCATGCAAGAGAACAAAGAGAAGGTAGGGGGCGGTATTGCGATGGGTTTTGACTGACAGTCAGGAAACTGTCCAACACTGGAGTAAAGAGGCACAGTGGTGGAAAGGCACCTGTCGCCTCCAGGACAGTCACCTCCAACCCCCAAGCCATTCTGCCACCCAGAATGACGTTTCTCAAACTTCTTGGTTCCTCAAATAAGGCAGCTCACCATCTGCTGCCTGCCACCCCGGTAGTCCCACTAGCTCACCATGAGCCACCCTCTCTCCAGGCTTACTCCAGGAGTCCTAACCATCACCCACCCCACTCACCCCTAAACTTCTACAGTTTGCTCCTCCATTTGCCTAGAATACCTCCTTTCCTCCCCAGTCCCCCATGCCCCTCTTCTTTACCCCCCACTCTGAATTCCCCACTGCAGGACCAGACGCCTCCACTCTGCACTCCCACAGCACCTGAATCCTTATCACAATGCCCAGGAAGCATCTGAAGGCCTATCTGTGTCCCCATGAGCCGCTTAGCTCCTGGAGGGCAGGGGCTGGACTGTGGCTGTACAGTGCCAACGGGGCCTAGCAAAGTGCCACAGCACAGAGTAAGACCTGAACACCCAGCTGGTTAAAGCGTGAGGTCCACCTGCTTTCTGCGTCCGTCTACAACCTGGAGTTCTGAGCATTGTTCCACCTAGTCACAGAAGAGTCTCAACGGCTCCAAAGCATCCAGCTAGCCGCGCAAACTCCTTTGAGAGGTGAAGGGCCTACATTCGTTGTGTCTAATGTACTTAGTGACTAAATAAAATTATGTTTATATATTCTTAACCTATATAAAGGAGAAAAAAAGTTTACCTTGAGAATTTTATCATCCTCTTAAAAAGTTATTATCTGCCCCAACCACCACCATCAAAGCAAAACAAAACCTTCTCTGAGGCCAAGAACAGACTCTGCATGTTAGATGTAGAGAATGGGGAGGCTTTTCATCCAACTCCTCACCAACCAGAGGGAATGCAAGAGGCTCAGGGAATATATTCTCCTACTCCTTGAGAACATTTGTATCCAGAAAAGTGGTTTCCAAGTAGGAAACACACAGGCCTCACAGCTCCAGTTCTGCACTCAGTAGCCTCACAAGGATTCAAGGTCACCTTGAAGTGTTTTAATTATGGGACTTTGTAAACAGACCACCATGATGGAAGCGGCAAGGTAAGTTAGCCCCATGCAACTTGATAATGAACTCTGTTCTCTCTTCCTTTTGCATGTCAGCCCATACTGCAGCCTCAAGTCCCTCAGTTCCAGAAAGCCACCCTGAGGTAGACCCTAGGACACCCAACACCACCACATTTGCCAAGTACAAGTTCAGCCTCTGTGAGGGCCACACATCACAGAGAGTAACATCCCAGGACGTCTACACTATTTCACCCACAAAATCATTCCTGGGAAATGACCATGGGCATGAAAAGTTCAGAACAAACTTTATAAATCAGGTAGGTGAGGCCAAAGTTGTCCGGCCAGCCCGCAAAGGCACTTAATTCCCAGCACTGAACCGAGATCAGGGTTTAAAATTTGGCTTCTTCCAGCTTATCTCCACGACAACATCCCCTACCCCAGACTTATCCCCTGCCTAACTCTAAAACATGAAAGCTGACTCTAAACACTCCCCTCATCAGACAGTAAGAAGGGGGCGAGGGAGGGGCAGGTGCCAGCGGTAGTCACGGAAGCCACAGTCCAACCAGGGGACTCCCTCTCAGCCTTCACAAGGCCTATCGATCCCTTACTTCAATACTCTGTGGCGATGAGTTTTCCTTCCCTGGAGGAAACATAAATCAAGGCTGAATGTCTTAATGAGCCATCAATTATCTTGAGTGACCACTAATCATATCTAAATTAAAATAGTTTTCAGAGTTATTAAATTGCACATGTCAAATATTAAAGTTTCTCCTAATGTAATCAACAAAGTTAGTGTAGGTTCATTTGCACTTCAAAAAGTTTCGGTTAATTCATTCACTGTTGCTAATATATAATGTAAGGCCAATGTCACAAACATGAGGATTTTTAAGTGAAGGTTTGCAAAATGATTTCCACTTCATTAAGCATGGATTTAGTTCCAACATGAAACTCACTAGAAAGATACATCTTTAATAACATTAAAGAATTTGGCAGAACTTTCTGCTATTCAGTCCCTTGGTAAGGCTTACAATTGTGTTTTTAATACTTGGCAGCCATAAAGGACATATTTACACATGGTGCTCTCCTAAACCCTAGAGATTTTCCCCCTAAATGGCACATTCCTCATTTTAAGAAGTTTATAATCTAAAACAAAACACACGTTAGACCAAACGGTTGCTCTAACTAGGTGTACTCAACAAGCAAAATCAAATGGACAAATAAATGTTTTGTAAATACATGTATAGTTATTTACAAAAACAGATACAGATTTAGACAAGTTCACTTAAAAGTGTTACTTTTGTTACTGAAATGTTGTTATCTACTATTGGCACTAAAAATAAGACCTTAGCTAAAAAGGGTGTTCAGATAATTTTGAAAAAGCTGGGAACTCTTGCTTATAGAGTAAAAACACCCTGCACAGAAGTGAACAATAACATAAATAACATGTCCAAAGATTAATACTGAGATGTTTTAGAGAGCCACATATCCAGCTCACCTGTAACTCCTCTGCCCACGTCACTTCAGTTAACCTACTCTGCCTGCTCTAACGGTCTGGTTGCCTTTCTGTTCCGAATGTAATTTGCCACACACCTGATGCCACGAGGATCCAACCAGGAGCAAATGAAGCACTGGTTACTGACCAGCTAAGGCCAGAGGGCCTGGAACAGTTAGGTAAAAACAACTCAAAAAAGAAAAAACAGCACTTTGTAACATGTTTGCTTTTAGGCTGAATTCTGAATGTAACCTACAGTTAAGTTTGAAGTTTTCTTCTGAATCCTTCAATTTGATGACTGCCCAACCAGTATGTGAACCCAGAGGCCACGCTGCTGGCGAGCAGCTTCTTGTCCAAGGAGCAGGGCCAGCCCAACTTTGGTCAAAGATAACTATATATCTGTCCAACTGCCTCAAGATTATATTAATGCAGGCAACCAAGCCTTTAAGGATTCGCTGGCTTTGAAGGTTAAAGTATTTAGTTTTACTCTCATGAATTCAGGGTTTGGTATACAGCCCTACAGTCTCATTTCCAAGTAAGAAAAAAAACGCTCTAGTAGATAGGCCCCTATCATTTCTGATCCTACTGAATTCCTAATGAGAAATTTGAGAAATTTAAGAAACTACAAAAAGGATTGAGAGAACACGTCTTCTAAGAGGGGAGGGAGAGGGACAGGCAGGCCCAGTGGAGCACACCTACAGCCCCGGCTACTCAAGGAGGCCAAGGAGGGATGATGACTTCAGCCCAGCCTGAGCAACATAGTGAAGTAAGCCCCATCTCTTTTAAAAAAGAGAGAAAGAAATTCATTTTCACTCTCTGCCTACTCAATTCTTCCTATCCCTCCAATTCAAAGTCAGGATCTGGCTTCATCACACAGGCTGGAGCGTAGTGGTGCGATCACAGTTCCTGCAGCCTTAAACTCCGGGCTCCAGCCACTTCCCAGCCTCAGTCTCCCAAGGAGCTGGGACTATAGGTATGTGCTATGGCAGCCTTCCAGAAAACAATTTTTTGGCATAAAAATGGCCTCAATGTGGGCTGGCTGAAACTTCCCTTGGTGTTTTATGCATATTCACTGGCCTAGAGAAAGACACAGAAACAGGAGGCAGAGGGGGAGGGGACAGAGGCGTCAGAGAGAGGTGTGAAGAATCTCTGAGAGCCAGGAGGGAAGCCCACTTGGGAGGGAGTCACCCAGTGAACTTGAGGAAACAACTAGCTCACGTGTGGCAGGGTATCTGCCCTGGGTTCACTCCAGGAGGTCAGGGCTGAGAGAGCAGAAGCCAGCACAGGCTCCAAGGGATGTGCCCCAGGGCCCCCTGGAGCCCACCTGCCCACCAGGACTGCAATCCTCAACCGCTTCCACTGTCCTGAAATGGCGAAGCAGTGAATCCAGCTATCACAGAGGGTCATATGGGTGACCACCTCACTCCAGTCCACCAGGGACACTGCTACGAGCAGCCACAGGACACGACCATAGGCCCGGGCTGTGCCACCAGCACCCTACCGCTCACTGCGGATGGAAGTAGGGCCACTCAGGGTCTGAGGTCACACTGTCCCACAGTTTTATGTCTTTAGACTTTGCCTCAGGTACCCAATCTGAGCGGGGTAAGAACCCTATGGACTCTGTCAGACGGACTACCCCATGGCCTGGGGAAAGCTGTCTCCTTTTTCCCATCTCCTAATTGCTACATTCCTGACGGGGCAACAAGTCGATTCTACCAGGAAGCACAGGGAACATTTCTTCCAAATTAACCTCGATGTAGTAATGGAAGTGGCCATGCAGCAAAGACATTTGAAATAAGGTGTGTGGCACTCGCTCACTGGCCAGCTTCTCTGCACAGAGACCTCAGTGCTCTGCCACCCCAGGACATGGATCCAGCTAAGGGGGTGACACAGGGCTGCAAACGACCAACTTACAAGGGGGCTGTGATGTACACACACGAGCTAAGGCATAGGGGCCAGGGGCCAGGGGCCATGCAAGCTTTAGGTACATCACCTAAAAGCCACAATGGTACCACAACTCAAAATTCTGTGTCAATAGTTACTCAGGTGACTGGTGGAGCCTGGGTCACTACAGATAAGCCCTTAGTTTCTCTACACCTTCATTTCCTCACCTACAAAACGGAAGAGCCTAAAATACCACCTCACAGAACTAAAAACCAGGGCACAGAACACTTTTTTTATTAATGTCTAAGGAAAAAGCTTATTTTTAGCTGTATACGTTTGGTTAAGTGCTTTAACTAAATTTTGGGAAATTTGCTCATTTGCCTATATTATTATGTTTTATAAGGATAAAAAGCTTTACTTAAACATTAAAAAAGAATGAGACATGTAGTTACTACCAACAGCCATAGAAAGCAGACCTATTTTTTAAAAATCAATGCAGTCATGGTAGATTAACCTTGGCAATTTCCTTCTCCCAGACTGACTATAAATAATTTAAGAAACCCTAAGTCAGACCACTCATTAGAGCCTCCCCCCGACACTTCTGATGTACCCCCCAACTGACACCTGAGCATCTTGGGGGTCCTGCCCACCCCTGTGGAAAAGGGCAACCCAGAATGCGGTTAGAAATGGAAAGAGGTGAACCATCACATCACTGACAGGAACAAATTTCACGTGCTCTCAAAGAGCTCGCCAACTCTTACCAAAAGGGTGGCAACAAAAGCTTTAACAGCCCAAAGAGTCTTCCCTTTCCAACATCTTCCTATTTCACATGCCTCTCCTTGGGGTCCGTCCACTGGTGTTAAGAATTCCTTTTCTCCTTTAAAGGATGGAGGTGGAAAAGATGAGGGTCCCTGCTATCAAGCCCGCATGGGGCCTGGATCTTGCTGTTGGCCACAGGATCTGGTGGGGACACCAGGGTGGGTGTCTGGTACCACGTGGCCATCCTCAGGAAGCCTGTACCCAGACAGCAGGACATCAGCGGAAGGCACAGACCACACTCTCCTTCTCCCCTCCAGCTTCTGCCTTTGGGTTCCATTCTCAATAGACCATCCTCCCTCATGGTAACAGTGACCAAAAGCAAACAGGATCTTCCCATCCCACCTCAACATAGAGGCAAACACTGCAGTGAACAATGCCTGGACACAGAGGGTGCTGGCCACACACACATACCACGCAGAGTGCCATATCCTTGACCTGTCCTGTGCAAACAGCAGAACGCATTAGAAATACATATATATATGGGGGGGGGGGGGGGACAAAGTCTCATTCTATTGCCCAGACTAGAGCGCTGTGGAATCACAGCTCACAACAACCTCAAACTCAAGGGCTCAGATGATCCTCCTGCCTCAAACTCCAGAGTAGCTGGGACTACAGGTGCCCACCACAACACCTGCTCGTTTTTCAAATTTTAGTAGAGACAGGGTCTCATCCTTGCTCGGTCTGCTTTCAAATGCCTGAGTTCAAGGAATCCTTCCACACTGGCCTCACAGAGTTGGCCTCACAGAGTGCCAGTATTACGAGAGTGAGCCACCACGCCTGTCCTGAAAATAATTTTTTAAAGTGCTGAAAAACCACATTAAATTTTCCTTCCTTGTTCCTTGCAAAAGGCAGACAAGATGGTTTTGTGGAAACTCACAGTATGACATCAGTCAAGTCTGCAACTAAAACACTGCACCACCTTCAAAACAGGAGGAGGACGGACGGTTGCTACTATAGGAAATTACTTCTAAGAGCCCCGGTGGTTTTAAATATTCAGTTATTCACTTTATGGCAAAACCAAAAGGCTTTTGAATCCATTCCTCTAATTCTTTCAAATACTAAAATGAAAGTGTCAGCAAAATAGGCTGAGGAAGAAAATCGTGGACTGACAGTAAGAACTATAAAGAAAATCAAGGGATTTTTTTTACCATTTTTTACCATTTTACCTTTTATAAATCAATTACTACAAAATAAATTGCTACATTGTCTGGGGTTTAGCTTTACAGAAATACAATCCCGTTACAGGTTAAACATCCATAATCTGAAAACCCTAAATCTGCTGAGCCCCAAAATCTGAAACGTTTTTGAGTGTCAACATGCCACAAATGGAAAATTCCCCACCGAACCTCATGTGATGAACTGTAGTCACAATGTAGTCAAAACTGTTTCATGAATAAAATTATTTAAAATATTATATAAAATTACCTTTAGGCTATGCAGATAAGATTTATGTTTAGACTTGGGTCCCATCCCAAGATATCATATTATGCATATGAAAATATTTTTTTAAAAATTGAAATCTAAAACATTTCCAGTCCCAAGCACTTCAGACAAGAGATGCCCAATGGGCTCATCTACAGGGATTTGCAAGCTGAGCTTTATGAGCTGCAATGTCACTGCTGTGTGGTGCTCCACTCTGTGACTAGCCACCAACTTCAACCGTCTCGTTACCAGACATGTGTCTCCCATTTTGGCAATCAGCAGCCCTGCCAACGTGGCTCTAGGTCTGGGTGAAACTTCTGGGTCAGAGTTTATCAGTTTATACTAAATCTTTTCCCAGATGGCGTGCTCCACACTCTCTCTAAAGTCGGTAGCGTCTGTCAGACCAGTTCATGCATTTTTTTTTTTTTTTAAGGATGCAACTATATGCTGCCTTTTAACCAAAATGAGTTGAAAAAGAAAACAAGCACATTAGTAGACAGAAGAATAATCTGAGATCAATTTTAGGTTCTAAACCCTCTGACCTAGGATTACAGAACAGTAAGCTAGATTTTGGCAGTTCACTCTAAAGTTATAATGCTAACAGAACAGGATACTCCAGATGTTTCCCTTTCTATTTCTATCTGAACTGAATTCTCCTAATAGTTCCTCTGATTTAAGATACCCTAAGAGTAAGTGCCAAAAAGGAACTGCCAGGAAGACCTGCACATGAGCTCTCTAACCTCCAAAGGCCTGTGTCCCAAAACTTTGTTATTTCATTAGTATGTCTGCCATTTCTCAACTTGAGGAATGGATTCTCCTACAGAAATAATGCTACAAGTTGGTGTAAGTGTCTCAGAGGAGCCCACCAAAGCCTATTTAATACACAATAACCCACCTAGGCTACAGTGTGGGCTGGAGCAGAAACAGGAGGAGGAGGATGGAGACCAGGGGTTAAAAATCGCGCTGCCCTTCTCCAGGTAGGGCAGTACCAAGACAAACAGTATAGGTTGTCTGGCCTTCCAGAGTCCTCCCCACTTCCTGTGTTCTTCCATCCCAGGCACCTCAAGCAGCATTTTGGTGGACAACACTGCCCGGACGAGGTGACCAAAGCTGCCAGTGCAGAGAGCAATTCCTAAAGATCTGAGGCTTTTAGGACCCCTTCATACTCTTAAAAATCCCTGAAGGTTTTAAAGAGCTTCTGTTTATGTAGCTTCCATATATTATTACCTGTAATTCTATCCACAAAACATCTGGATATCTCATACAAATATTTACCCTATTAGAAACTAAACCCGAGAAAATTTAAAAAATAATTTATTCAAAAGCAATAACCAATCCATTACAATATAAAATATCAATTTTAAAAAAATAGAAAGGTGGTGTTTGTTTTGTATTTTTGTGACTCCCTTTATAAATGTCTGGTTAAACAGACCATTATCTTCTGCTTTTGATCTGTTGTGATATTACATGTCGCACAGCCCCCAAAGGACTTTACTACGCAGCTAGAGAGAACCAGAGTGAGAACGAGCAAAGACTATTTGCCTACTGTGAAGAGTTTGCGTATGTGTGTGTTTTGTTCTGTTTTTGAGACACAGTCTCACTATGCTACCCTTGGTAGAGTGCTGTGGCATCACAGCTCACAGCAACCTCAAACTCTTGGGCTTAAGTGATTTTCTTGCCTCAGCCTCCCAGGTATGGAACTACAGGTACCCACCACAATGCCCAGCTATTTTTGTTGTTGTTGTTGTTGTCATTGTTGTTTAGCAGGTCCGGCGCGGGTTTGAACCCACGAGCCCTGGTGTATGTGGTCAGCACCCTAACCACTGAGCCACTGGCGGATGCCCTGAAAAGGTGATGGGGAGTGCAAGGTGCCCTGGAACCAAACTTTAAAAACCGCTGATCTAACTAAGGCAATGGTCTTCAGACACTTTAGATCAAGAATCTCATCACTGAAGAATTTTATTACTTTTCCCTCTATTCTACATTATATATGCACTATTAGTATGTATGTAATGACAGATGTCCCCCAAAGGGCATTAAAAATAATTACTTAAAAAAAGATTTCAATACATTCTTCCTACATCCAGGAGGTAACAGCGTACACATTCACCCCTTTGGTGAACTAAGAGCTCCTATCTACTGTGGAATCAGCATTCCCTTTTTTCCTCAACAAAGTTCATCTTAACTACCGCTGGAAGGACAGTGATATGACCAGGTCAGTTTGCACCACTGACTAAAGATTGTGTTGATCCACAGAGTGTTTCCCTAATCAAAGGCGTGGCTGATCATAACTCTGGGGCCATCCCAGTGAGGGGAAGCAGTGGCAGTGTGCACAGCCATGTCTCAAGTCTAGGAGCCCCAAGAACACGGGCCTTTGAGGTCAGCCGCCCATGCTGTGACTGCCTACACCCCACTCACAGGTAATGTGCGGGGAGGCTGGCCAAGGCGAGAAGGCCTTACCACCTCCTTCCTATGCTGCCCTGGCAGTGGGCTACAGGAAGGCCGGGGGCCAGTCTGCTCCAGAGAGATACCTTCTGGTTTAAAAATAAAATAAAAACCTGTATTCTTGGTTCACATACAGTAACCGAGAGTAATTTAAAGGGAGTAATTCAGATCCAAAAGGGCCAATTCTGAGATGTCTGAAGAATGGGTTTATAGCTTCTGTAGCTCTCCTCCCACCCGCTGTTCCCTGTAAGACAGGTAGCAATAGAAAACACAGGACACCGGGGGAAAGAACACAGGTCAAGTTCTTTAGGGAGAAGGTGAGACCCCTGTGGAATGTGGGTTCAAGCTTCTGAAACATTCCTGCTGCTCTTGTCTCCTTTGTCTGGCTAGTTACAGGTCTCATTTCTCAGTGAGCACGTGACAGCAAATGTGTCTGAGCAGCCACCCTGAAAATCACTGAGAAGGTGGGGAGCCTGAGAGCTGGAGGTCCAGGAAGGAGGCCAGGGGCTTCCACCCTGAATCACGGAGAAGTTGGGGAGCCTGAGAGCTGGAGGTCCAGGAAGGAGGCCAGGGGCTTGGTCAGGCTGAAGCTGAAAAGGTGCTGAGAGGTATCAATGGAGAATTATCATGAAGGAAAACCAATGAGATCTGTCAACAGACATGGTGTGTAAAACAGAGGTGTGGACGTGTTGAAAGTGTCTCCAGAGTCCTGCTCAAAAGATGCTTAATTTTTAATGAGACAAAATCTTGAACAAGATACAAAATTACCACAAGTGAGTTTACAGAAAGAAACCAACCTTTTCCTTTGGTAAACAACTGTAAACACCACCAAACAGATTATTTTCATTTCAATATCATATTTTACAAGATCTGGTTAAAGGTAAATACACAGTAGCTTGGGAAGGACATTTTTTAACAACTGGGTCCTTGCTGGGGCCTGCTGTCATCTCACAGGCTGGCCATGCATGGACCGTCCACCACATAAAACCACGTACCTGGCAAGGAAACGGTGTCACAGACACGTAGCCTGCTGGGGCACTTGGGCCTCTGAGGTGGCTCCTGCCCACCTGGCCTCCTCAAGTTCTAGATTCAACCTCACCTTCACTCACAGTTGCTACCAAAAAAACCCAAAAAGTTAATTAAGGTTTTGAGTCACTCGCTTCTCTTCCCTTCCAAATCCAGCCACCTCTAAGGCAAACTTCCCTTCTAATTTTAGAGAAGAAATGAACACAGCCTTTCTCAAATAATCTGTCCCTGGTCCCATAGCTTCTGCAGACATCTGCTTCACCTGTTAATTATGCCACACCCGCTCCTAATGCCTTCCTGCTGCAGGTGAATTTGAGGCTCCTCGACACCCCCCCCCCCCAGGGCAGCTTTGAGGTGACCCAGGTAAACCACCAAAAACTGCTTGCCAATGGTTAGGGCTCACAAAGTGAAAAGACATCACATCTCTTCTCAAGCTCAGTCCTGATCCTCCAATGCCCCAAGGAAGAAAGGGGGACCTTCTCAGAGAGGCCGCCCAGCCTCTGACACCTCAAGGCTGCACACCACCACAAAGAGGGAGAAAGAGGTGCACATCCGGGAGGCAGGAGCAGACCAACAAGCTCCTCTCCATTTCCAATTCACACACACACACTGCCCCGATTCTATGAAGAACAAGGCACTTTAAGAATCTGGAATTCAGGTGCTATAATTTTTAATTATGCAGAAGTTATGCTATCACCTTGCGTGTGGCTCGTAAGTGCTAATCAAGATTAGTACTGAGCAGCTGAACAGACAGGGCTCTAGAGGCTCGGGGCCCAAAGCCTGTGCTATTTCGTTGTGTTACTAAGAGGTTGTTTTGTTAATGCAATCACACAGTTTTCACTTTGAAAATCATCAGGCATGAAATGAAGGAAACCTGGTGATTTCTTAAATATTACAGGTAGCAGCATGCAACTGCTGTAATAACATCCCGAGAAAGAAAGGCAGGCCCCAGAATACGAAGCTATTTGGCGTCACTAAGCCTCGGGGCCCAGGAGCTCACGCACCAGGAACTCTTCACCAGAGAGCCACCTGGACCTCCTGAGAAGAAGAAAGGTTCAAAACCTAATGTTTCTTTTAAAGAAAAAAAATAACTGGGGACCAAATCCAAAGCGTTCGCCTGGGATTCCTCTGTGCCTGTCCACTGCGTGGGGCCCTTTTTTCATGTAGAAGGGCCTGAGAAAACCATTTGACCCCTCCTGACTGCACTTTCCTACCCAGTGACCACCTCCTCGAGCTGGCCTAATTTTCAGAGACTGGACATGTACCACAGTATGTACCTGTATGACAGGCCGAGTTCCTTACGCTGACCATCTCCATAAGCAGTCCCTTGGGTGGGCAACTTACAGAGGTTCTACTGTGTTTCAGAAGGCCACTGGAAAATTCAGTGCAAAAATGCATGTTAGATGTTGAGCCCAGACCTGAGCAAATCTGGGCACAATCCCTGACAGTTATCATGTGGCTGAGACTGCCCTGAACCTGACAGGATGCAGGGACACCCTGCAGGAGGGTGAGCCAGCAGCAGCCCACGATGGGCCGTGCTTCTGTGTCCCCGGGGCTGAACTCAGGAGTCTTCTTCACCCTTCTCCAGTGCCAGGCTCGGCTGGCTCCTCTTCGAACTCATGAGGAAGCAGGAAAAGGAATGAAGCGGAAAGCCTGAGCTTTGAGCATTTCACTCGAATAGGCAAGTGGTTGCTAATGGCAACAGAGCATCTCCTCCCCCACGGTTAATTGTGGGCATGTAGAGGCTCCCTAGCACTGTAAAAGAGGCTACTCTGGCCATTTTCTGTATAAAAGTCACCAGGCTGCCCTCATTAACACATGTGTGTACCCAGCTGTGGGACTGCCTGGGCCAGGAGGGACGGGCGGGACGAGGGGAATGCAATTTAATTATAAATGCACAGTCGCCCCCGCCAATGAAGTGCTGGCAACACAGAGGCATCAGTGAGGACAGTGACGGCATGCTGGCCACGTGCTCGGCAGCTAAAGGGATTACATCACCCCCTTTGTGCAGAGCTGCACCGAGGGAGGAGGAGGGAGGGGGAGCGATTGCTCCCTAGTTTAAGCAGCACACAGAGCTGCGCTACAGAAGCAGCAGTTTCTGTCGGTGTGAATCGCCCTTATTTCTTTGTGTCAAAAAATAAAACAGGCTCCAAAAGATGACAGAATCAAGCAGCTTGGCTTTCTGTAACAAATTCATATTCGTCATTTCTTGGTGCCTTTTCAAGCACACTGTTTCTTAACAGGGTAATTGCTAAAATGGAAAGGGGAAAAAATAACTTTTTTTATGAACTAGGTATGAAAATCAGCAGAACACTCATTCTCATTCCAGATTGACTTCAGCTTTGTGTTCTGTGTGGGGTGATTTATAGCCAGTCTCCATGTTCTCTGCCACCACAAAATGAAGCTGCTCTGGGGTGTCAGGGAGCCGAGTTCTTCCACAAAACTCATCAGGGCTGTCACTGGGTGCAGAATGCTGTTCCGCTCATTTAAAATGATTCTATTAAAGAAGCAAGCCGAATTAGCTCAGAATGATGTGATCACCAAGAAACCTGCTCACAAAACACGTTCTGCCAGCAAACACACCTGCCCTTCACAGTCGCTGTAAATCTCACCATGTGGTCTCTGCAACAAGGTCTTGGTCCCAAAGGGTCTGTCCAGCTTCTTAACCTCAGCACATACAAATTAAACACAAAAAGTGACAAACGAAGCCGGAATCACAGGAACACATTCATCGGCTATTCCCTCCTCTGAAGCCCAGAGAGGTCAGCTCTCTTCCCAGACCAAGTGACTTACGCAGAAACTGGCATTTGCCTGGGGTGATGGGTGGTCAGTCAACGGTAAGCCTGACCAAAAGCTGTCATCAGCTTCACAACAATGATCATTCTCACCCCATAAATCAACTACAAAGGCTGAAAAAAAAAAATGTATACACATCTTTAGAAATGAAAAAACAATCTGTATTAAATTTGTAACACTCCGGTTCTGTCTGACTTCTGCTCCTGAGAGAGGATCAATGCAACTTGTATTCATCCTTGGTATCAGCACACATTATTTACAATGTTAATGCAGTTTTTTCCTTTCTTAAAATGTGTACATATTTTTTTGGCACCCTTTGTATGTTGAAACTGATGTTCAGATCTTCCAGTGAGTAAGATTCCATTACTACCTCTCTCATATAATCTCCACTGCTTTCTTTGAGAGCAAAGCCACAAGTCTATCTCTGAGAAAGAGTAGCTAGGTCAGCCCGCTGCCAGCCACGGTCAGCAATCCCAGAGGAACTGTCCCTGGCCCGTGAGTGAGTGAGCCCGAGCCTCTAGACAGGAACTGCTTCTTGGTCACCTGGGCCCATGCCGGGGGCTCGGTCTAGTGGAAAAGACCATCACCTTCAGGAAGTCAGCCAGGCAGCCCAGCATCTGCAAGCTCCTGAAGATAAGAATTTCTTATTGGTAATGTTGCTCTACGGAATAAAGATGAAGTCTGTGAAGCTCTGAGCACTGTGCCTGGCACACCAACAGCCTCCAACGAATGTCAGCTCTGGTGATGATGATGAGTTTCAAAGCAGGGCTCAAGAAAGCAGTTCCCGACAAAGGGGGTGCCAGACAGGAGAGGCCCAGGGTGCCAGGGCCCAATCCTGAAGCGCCAACTCACAGCACCAAGCGAGCTGTCTTCTGTCCCAGGCAAGTCTGGGGCTTGTGGCTTCCCTGTCACCTTCACCTATGGCACTGGCTGCCAGGACACTGACTTGGCCCTGCGTGTTATCTAATCTACATTAAATTAGTCGTTCAAGTAATAACAGGATCGAATTGTTTTATTTTACTTTCCTAATCTACTCAGCACCACTTTGAATTGGCAGTGGATGTTACAAAAACAAATTGGACACACTTCTCAACAGCAACTGCCTTAACAAAAGGGGTCAATATAGGGTGTCAGTTACCCAGGGTCAAAGGTTTGACATCCTATGCATCACCTTTTAAAAATGAGGAGAAAGGCAAATGCATGATTCCCTCAAAACCTATTTTTATTATTTTACATTGGTATATTAACAAGTTTCAATCCTATGATGTCCCAATATCTATAAAGTACAAGATCCATTAAAATTTCCCATACTCGTAAGCTAAAAACAAAGTGAGGCAGAAAAAAAACAGCCAATAGTCCATCTTTTTTATTACTACATATAAGCCTATAGATTCAAATTTGTGAACTTTATTGTAAAAACATTTGTGCTTTCTTAGCATGGACTGTAAAGTCCTAAAACAAAATTAAGACCTATTTTAATTTACATAATGGGAAATCTTATATACAGAATGAACGTGTTTTCTGTTCCACAAAATTGTATATTTCCAAAATAAGATATAAGAATCTAATCAATATAACTTCAATTTTTGAGTAACTTAAAAGAACAAATTCCTTAAGAGATTTTCATTTTATCATAGTAAGATATAGCAATTAATTATACTTCATTTAATGCTGAAGACTTCATTTTAAAGTGTATTCTACATTTGAAAGCAACTGCATTATACATCATTAAAATTCTTCATAATTCAGACTAATCTTTCCTATAATTCCGAGGTTCATATCCACATATCAAAACAA
This sequence comes from Loris lydekkerianus, assembly GCA_963574355.1. NCBI lineage: Eukaryota > Metazoa > Chordata > Mammalia > Primates > Lorisidae > Loris > Loris lydekkerianus. The sequence goes on from CAUYPK010145959.1 coordinate 122,297, forward strand.
CACGTAATAGCAGCAGTGCCCAATCCCCAACTGTGACAGTGAGAGGACATTTCCGTGTCTTGCGTTGGCTCCTGCTGCAAAGTGGAGGGCAGAAAGATGCATGGCTCCGGCTTGCTGAGAGGCAGTCGGACCCAGTGTGACCCTGGTGCCCGCCCAGGAGGTGTGGGAGAGGTGGGGCCTGGCCTGCTGTTCCCTGTAGGGGGACGCCGGGAGGACTGCCTGGCAAGGCAAGGAGCCTGGGCATAGCTGCAGAGCTGGGGCACCTCCAGGTGGGACACTGGAGGGGAACGTGCACCACTGGGCCTAGGAGCACGCCAGGAGGTAGGGACGGAGGGGGTCCTAGGAAGAACCCCAGAGACAGATGCAGAGAGGCAGAGCAGGACAACGGCAGGTCACAACAGCCCAAAGAATTGTCACCCATGGGCTTTCCTTTGTCCCCACCCTGCAGTTTGAAGCCAAACAGAATGGAGGGAGAGGTGGGTGAGTGGAGGTGGCAGTGAAGGGAGGAGACAAGAGATGAAGAGTAAACAGACCAGGGTCCGGCCGGGGCTGGTCCTGCAGACAGCAGGGCAGGCCTGGGCTGGGGACAGAGAGGGCTTTGAGAGGGATGAAAGAAGGGGGACATTTGGGCTCCTGATACTTAGAGCATGACTTTTCTAATACCCAGATGAGAAGTGACAGCTCTAGGGCCTGTATGAGACGTTATCAAGAGGCAGAGACAGGTGGGGCAAGCAAAGCCCATTTCTGGCCAAACCTACCACATTCCAACAGTTAGTAAAGTGGCCGTGTGGCCTAACAGACAGACTTACTATTATAAAATACTCACAAAGTCAGTTCCAGGGACACATAACACCTCCCACTCCCGAATGATATTAAACCTGAGAATACTGTTTAATGTCTAGTAAATCAATTTTTAAATTTAAGAGAGGTAAGTTACCAAAACTCCAATACTGTCTATCCTGTAATGTAAACTTTATTTTCCTATTTTAAGTAGGCATTCTATTTATTTTGAGTTTACACCTTCTGATTTCAATTGTTTCAAAGGGTACAACGAGACAGTATCTGCTGATCAGATAACAGAACTGGTTTAAGGAGAGGAAGTAATATTTACAAGGGACTTGAGTAAATCAAAAGGCTGGATAATGGGTGGTATTCTTCTCATGGCATCATTAACTAAGAGCTACTTTCCAAAAGGTACACACCCTAAACCAACTTAGCTTCAATCCTGTCCTGCTTGAAATAGATACCAAAAATATTCCACACTCAAAATAAGCATCTACTTCCACCGCCTGTATCGTTTACCTGGAATGAGAATAACTTGGCAAACGGTACTTAGCAATGGTGACAACAAAACTAGGGGTCTCCAGTTCCCCAGATCTGAAGCACTGGGTCAGAACATCAGCCCTCTGCACTCCTGTGCCAGGTGCTCTTCCTGGGGATCTGCCCGGGCACAGGTGCAGGCTCCTCCCAATACTCGGCTCAGGGTGCAGAAGTGTTCAGTGAGAGGGCATCTATGCAAAGCCCACCGACCCACACAGAGAAGGCTCTCCAGGCCGAGGCATCTCCAATTCATCACAGTAGAACTGTCACCAGCGCAGCCTGACATGTACCATCATTAAGCAACAAGAACAGCTCTTAGGAAAACGAGGTTTCTGTTAGCAGCTGCCTCAGACATAATGTAAGCCTTTCTTTTCTTAATTCAAAAGTGGAGGAGGGGCTGAAGAGAACTGCAAGAACTCCCCTGAATAAGAAACTCCGTGGTTCAGAAAAAGACTGAACATTTGAAAATTGCACACTGATGCTATCACACACACTCAAGAAGAATGTTCTAGTTGAAATAAGAAACTTCAGTGAAAGAAGGGCTCAGATTTCTGGAGTTCACTAAGGGAGAAATGGTGCCAGCATTTCCAACAGGTGCAGGGCACTCTCACAATAATCTAATTTAAATACTAAGGACAAATGGATACACTACAGAATGGGGAGTAGATGTTCGAAACTGAGAACGTGAATCACTTACACAGAACAGTATCAGAGTGGCCTTATCACTGCAAATGCTATCTTTTCACTGCCTCAAAAGACTCTGGCCTTTTCCAACTCTGTCAGTAATATTTGCTGAAGTACTCAACTCACCGCTGCCTCACACCCTCTGCTGCTGTGGCTGTGCCTCCCTAGCTGCCCTTACAAACCCACCCTCCGCCTGTGCCTCCTGCAGCCCCAAAGCCCATTCTCCCTGCACTCTTATCCTGAGGGTTTTAATCTCCCATAAAGGTCCTATCCATTCCTTACCAACCCCACCTGCATCCACCAGGGACCTACTGCAACCCCGCCTAGTGACAAGGAGCTCCCAGCACTGCTTCTTGCCTCATGGGCTGCAGTGGGGGGCAAGTAGGGCCCCATAAGCTCATCAGAACTTCAAATCTATTTTCACAATTGCTACTTATTTTCTCTAATAGTCCCTAATGACTGCAGTTCAGTTACATTATAGGATAGGACAATCTGTAGGGCTGCCCTGAGAGCCTCGTCACTACCAGTAACAATTTGACAGAGAAACGCATTTCAGCATGCAAATAACCAATTCAGAGAAATCGGTTTGGAAGTATTCTATGTACTACTGTGAAAATCCAGCATCTCTGACAGCCTTAGAACAAGGAATGTGATTTTTACAGTCTCTATAATTTTAGAGAGCGCCTTTTCTATGACATCTGCCCCAGGGACGGCAGATGCTACTGAACCATAAATCAGAAATCCTGTACATTTCTATACTGACCACTGTCAATTAAAAAGGAAATCACAACTTCAAAGTGTACTCCCCAAACAGAAAATCTGAAATGCAAAATATCGCACACTACTTATTATAAATACTATTATGGAAAAAAGGTCAGAACTTTAAGGTATTGGGACCTACTTAATTGAATGAAAAAAATCAATCCTTTTGTTAAGGTGTTCTTCTACTCAAAGACCTCAGAATTCTCCTGTGATGCTTTATTTTCCTTATTTTAAATGACAGGCTCAAAGCACACACTGCTAAGGTGTACAGCCAAGCCATCCTGGCTGCAGGATCTGAGTCACCCTCCCCGAGAGGAGCCCTTCTGCGGGCATAGCCCTGCATATGGCATTGTTATTGTACAAGCTAGTTTGCTGAACACCAAGTGGAAAGCACCCCTGAGGACATTGCTATTTTTCTAGAAATACCTCCTATTTGATGAATTAGGAAGCTCTAGGCTACTGGCATGCTTATACCAAAACCAATCACACTACACAAAAACTCATGAGAAATGTACACAATTAACAAACTGCCACCACACAAAAGTCAATATGGTCTTTTAATGCATCTAATTTTTTTATGGCACATATATGCCTTATAAATGTATGAGAGAAACAAAACAAATGCTGGGGGAAAACTAGTTTGGCTATATCCTCTGCTGAATAAATTTTTTAACACCCAGTATATTCCATTACAAGATGAACAAGGTTTTATCATTAGCACCTTTATTTGAAATATCGTTCCGAAATCACTTTCTAATTAATTCAAAAGATTCTTGTAATAAAAGTGGCCATTGGGGCCAATATAGAAACTCTTTTTAATCAAGTACCACAAACATAAAAAAATTCAGCCAAGGTCTCCAGAATCTAAGAACAACTTAATTGGTTGGGGGATAGGGGGTTACTGTCCTTAAAGAATAGAACCTGTAATCAAATTTGAATTTAAGTTTTTATAAAATGCATCCATTTATAAGGTATGGACTGAACACATAGTAAAGATTATGGGTACACAAGAACCAGGAGGAAAGGGGTGGGGGTAGCAGCAGAGGCAGAGACCAGACACAGACACAGGGGACACAGGCAGAGGACTGGAGGAGACAGAGAAGACAGTGGCAACAGTGCCAGAAGTCTTCCCTGCTCTTTCCACCACATGCCTGAGTTCCCACTGAGCTCTCCACATGCTGAGGGCTTTGACAGTCTCCAACCAAGGCCTGCCAGTAGCTGAGAAGGAAGGGGCTCCCTGGCTCGGCTCACCAACCACTGTGTGTGTCTTCTGGAAGTTCCTTCCACTAAGCTTACTAGCCCGGTATTGCAGGCTCACCTGTGATTTACCCTCCCCAGCAGAGGAGTGTTCAGAGGGTGGGGACTCGGTTTCTCACCTCTGGCTGATTCTCCAACAATGCAGAGCATGGTAGGAATGTAAGGTCAGGCTCACCTTGAGCGATCAAAAAAGCAGAGAAAAATGCCCCAGGTTAACATCATTTCCTGGTGATACTCACTTGTAAAAGAGTATGGCCATAAAATTGGAAATTCCCCTATGCCTGGCAGACAACACTCCATTATCTTCTTAAGAAGATTCCCAAAGGAAAAACTATCAATTTTAACAATAGTTTTAATCATAAGAACTGGTAAGACTTCAGACTTAGGTAAGAACTGGTTTCCTTTGTGTTCTATGTAACGAACACTTTATTTCCTGCTCAGATACACAAGAAGAGATAATGATTTAGCATGTCTTTATTACATACATATGATACATATATTCAGGTCTGTGGCCATATTAATGATATGGAGAACAGAACTATCAGTCAATTGAAAACCCAAGCAGAGAAGTATAAGCCCAGAGGCAACGTAAGATGACAGGAGTGGGGCCACCCTGACTGGGCTCAAAGCCTGGCTTTGCCACTTAGGAGCTGTGTGGTCTTGAATCAGTTACTTAACTTCTCTGTTTCTTAGTTTCCACGTCTGTCTAAAAAAAAAGAAGAAGAAGAAAAAGTACAAGCACCTATCAGCACTGTTATGAGGATTAGAAGGGATACAGGCAAGAATTTTGACCAGCGCCTGGTACATGGTAAGCATCAGAAATGACTGTGATCGGTATAATTATTATTATTTACGGTATTATTAGAATATTATTTACTCTTACTAAGAATTACAGCACTTGAATGTTGAAGTGCTATAAAAAAGGTTCCAAGATTCCAACAAGATGTAATTGCCCCACATCTCTGGCATGGATAGGCTGCACTGCTAATGTAACTGGCATATCCTGACACATAAACCTAGAAGCAGATCCAATTATAGCGTGTCTGGGGGAAGAGAGAAAAGAACTAAAAGTGAACAAATCCATGTTTGAGTTGCTCCTGTTTTTCCTTCTTCAAAATAATCCAATTTAAAATGATGACAAAATATGAAGCATCTTAAAATCAGAGTTGCATATCTAAAAACGTCTCTATATTCATAATATAAAATTTGGCCTGTAACAGGAATCAAGTTTCAGTTAAATAAAAGGTTCTAAGAACCTTTTTTATATATATTTTAGTCTTAAGCAGAGACCAAGAGCTGATTCTAGAACTCCCTTTCAGACTGTTCCCACAGCGTCTGACAGAGGCCTGATGCAGTAGCTTTTTACCAGCACACTAAATGATTGCTAAAAGACTGCAGAACCACCAGCCTGCCCCATAGTTTCTACTTTGATTCCCTAAATCAGTATCATTTAATTCTCTATTAGGAAATCAGGCATATTTATGACACTCAAAGGACAAACCAACTATGAGTTTTTGAACAAATATGAGACAGACCTCACAAAAGGCGTATTAAGTATCTGTCTTTAATGTGGAAGAAAGGCATTTGGAAAATACCCTTGTTTGAGTAAAAACCTTAAATTGCTTTAGTAGCGTTCACCAAAAACAAGGTCATTGGGACTTAAAAAGCCTTAATTCTAAACCAATAAATGACAGAGGAAAAAAAAAGGAAGTTGCATTTTTGTTTTTTTCAACGTTTTGTAATGCAATGCTATTTCCCTATCAAACTTAAAGCAGCCCTTTAATAACTCTCTCTAGGGATTCAAGAACTACCTTCTGTTTCACAATTCACAAGAAAATACTGTAAATTTCAGCCTTTTTTTTTTATCATATTACATTCTGAAGCAGGTTTTGCCAACAGCTTCAATGAAGAAGAAATCCCTTCACAACTCTAAATAAGGGGGTGGGGGGGAAGGCATGCAAGCTGGAAAACCCAAATTTAATATCCTTTCAAATACAAAGCAATAAAGTTTGCAGGATTTCATCACAGGTTGATAACTAGGGTCTTATTTTCTATGACTTGGAACTTTTCACCTTCAGTGAGATGTAAGTCACCTATCCTCTCATCCGAACGTCTACAGAAGGGAAGGACCTCTGTGGAACACACAGGCCAGGCCGCCTGGACTCCAGACTCACACCATGTGGAATGATACCCAGTGCTGCAGCTGAAAGGGTTTTGGGAACTGACTGGCTGGTTAACAGATGCTTGGCTTAGATTTCTTCTCAAATATGTTTTTAATGCTGATAATGCTTAAATGCAACTGTTCACCACAAGGAAAGAGTGAGAAGAATGAAAATCTGCTGTTATGTAAAAGGGGAAAATAGCCTCAGGTTAACAGTTTAGCTCAAATTTTACAGTGACTTTCACAGACATAAATACATCAGTCCTTCCCAATCTTTTCATCACCAAGAAGCTCTTTTCTTCATTTATCCTCACTGTGAAGCTCATAATCTGAAAGAATCTCACTACCAAATCCTGTTTAATAGATAATAACTGACCCCATTTTTAGAAATCATTTATCTGTTAGAATAAACCAATGTGAGCACACTGTGTTCATAAAAGCAAATAAACACTTCACTTAGTTTCAAAAACCTTATTCCAGAAACCTGTATGATTCCCATAACTCTTTATTCTTATTATGTGAAAACTTAGTCACAGACTGAAGGCAAAATCCTGAAAAATAGCTAAACTTACATTGTAAAGGCAGGAAAGCTAGGTAAAGAGTTTAGGAAAGAACAGTTAAAAAGAGACGGGAAAAAAACTTCCAAGGAATGTTCTAGATGAGAAATGGGAGATATCCTCGAACAATTTCTAAATTAGGTGTGAATACTTTAAAATCAAGAAAATACTCCTCTGTTCCCATGGCTATTCCCTCTCTGAAAAACATCCTTCTTTTAAGGCCAGTCTCAAACTTCATGAAGCCTTTCTAGCAATCAAAAATAAATGTTCTCCTTTCAGATCCTGCACGCTCTCTGTCCATTCTTGTTTGTTCAACTGAATTCTGTACTTGTGTTGTGAATCTCAATAGAGCCACTTATGTTACTGCATTATCCTCTCCATGAAATGAGAAGGCAGGCAAAGTGGAAAGAATGGGCGTTGGTACAGTTGGCTCAAGCTGATCAGAATTCAGTTCTGGAGCTCAGTGACCTCAGGCAGGCTGCTACCTCCCAGCCTCCGAGCTCCTGTCTGTAAAGTGGGACAGCATCACCTGAGGGGGTCAGTGAGCATCTAATCAGGCAGCCAATTCCCAGTCAACACGCCCAGTGAACACAGGTCATTATGTGAACATCTCAGACCTGCCTGGCCAGAGAGAACACTGTTTCTCCCATGTGGCTGTGCTTGCAAATTTCTTTTCAATAAAGAGATCAAGGACTCAAATTTTTGAACACAGAAAGCTGGCACTGCAGATTTGATTCACTGCATTTTATTCTTATTCTATGCGGTTCAACTAATTATAGAAGAAGGAAGAGTGATATTTGAAGAACACTTACATAAGCATTGGAGAAACCATTGGGGGGGGGGGGGGTCCTGTAACAGTAACCAGAGTAGAAAAGTACAATATAAGTGTGAGGCTTCCTATCAAAAACAAGTATTTAAACATAGCATGTCAGAATACCATTTATATTTTCTGAAACTATTCCTCGTATTTTAACATTTGAATTTTTCAGTATTTTGAACTCTACTGACTGTGTATGCAAGATACCTTGGACACTGTGCTGTATGCTTAACTTAAAAGTCTATGACCAACAATTTCAGATTAATTGTAAGATTTCACCATCCTTTGAGAAAAAATGTCCAACAACAAAAACCTCGTTACCATTATCATCAGCATCACCATTCACTGCAGTTAAGCCATGAGCTGGCAACTCCCCTAATCCTACAAAGTACCCTTTATCATACCTATTTTCCATGAGAAAAATGCAGGTTTACAGAGGTTAATTGACATGAACAGGTGACAAGGCCGCCAGGCACCAAAGTAGCAGCAGGTGAAACCGGACGCTTCTTAGCTCTGCACAACACTGCTCAAGGCCAAGCAGAAAACATCTGAGCTGCACTCCAGGTTCTTCACAAAACCATTTTCTATTTATAAAGGACAATCCATTAAGATCCTACGTTGCAAGATTTTAACTTAAAATATCACTTCATAAATTATTTAAAGAAAAATATGAAATAGTTAAAGAAAATAAGAATGGTGGAGACTGAATTCTCTCTGTAATATAGTCTGAAATTAAATGCACAGGAAACATAAAGGAGAAGGATTCACACCCCTTCTCTCCTCGAGTGTCCCACGCACAAGCTGCAAGAGTCATGGCAGGTGGTGCACGCAAGCCACGTGGGCTGGCGGGGCCTTGGAGGCTGGAATGTTCTGTCACAAAGACGGGCTAGGCCGTAGGGAAGAGACTCGATCACTGATGCTATGTGTTTTCAAGTACTGAACAAATTAACATAGCACTGCAATGTCTCTCTTCACCACCTAATCCCTTTCACAGTTGCAGAAGGTCCTTCCTAACATACAGTAGTTGTTTCACCTTCAGCACCTGACCCCTCCAAGAGCAAACTTTGTGCATTTTTAATCCTTACTAAAATCTCCTACATGCCAACTATTTCAGACACCTGACATAAACTCTATTTTCTCAAGTGCAAATTCCACTCTAACTTCATCTAAACATTCTAATTACTTTAAAGATTACAAGAATGTAAGAAGGAAAATGTAAGGGCACAGTGGCTCATGCCTATACTCCCAGTGCTTTGGGAGGCCAAAGTGGGAGAATCACTTGAAGCTGCCAGGGGTTCAAGATCAGCCTGGGCAACATAGTGAGATCCTGTCGCTACAAAAATTAGAAATAATAATAATATAAATGTAAAAGTTAGCTGAGTATGGTGAGTGGCACCTCTGGTCCTGGGTACTCTGGAGGCTGAGGCAGAGGCATTGAGCCCAGGGGCATTAGGCTGCAGGGAGCTGTGAGGGCACTCCTGCACTCCAGCCTGGGTGGCAGAGTGAGACCCTATTTCTAAGAAAAGAAAGGAAAATACACCCTAGATAGCCCTTCCAGTACATGTTCAGGTGGGTTACAGTCAGGTAGGATGGGGCCAGTAGCTATCTAGCTACCAGAGTAACATTCTTTAAAGTAAGTTCATCCAGCAAGTATTAATAATGCTAAATGATAGGGGAAAGTCATGCATTGTACTTTCAAGAGTAGCAATCTCCAAATTAAAGCCCCGCAGGCAAATTCTGGCTCAGCTTGTAACCCATTTCTCTTTTCCACACCTAGCTATCAAACCCTGATCAGTACCAGTGGCCACTAATTATCTATCAATCCAGAGAGCTCCTCAGAGGTTCCTGCAGTAGCTTGGTGTGGGCAGCAGCCAAGGAGGGCTTCAGTGATGATGCTGGGGGATTTGGGGGGCGGGGGGGGGTCTGTGTTCTCTTCATCTGTGTCTATGTTCACTTCCACTTGTGTCAAGGCTGCAACTGCTGACTTCCACCCAACAACTGCTGGTGGCAGCAGGTGTGTGCAGGCACACATCCAGGCAGCCTGATCCACTAATCCTATTCTCTGGTGCTCCAGGCGACATGCAAACCATTTCTCTGGAACCCCAGCACACCCGTCCCCCGGAGCCCCACAGCATCGCTGTCCTCAGTACTTCCTCACCAGTCCTAACGGCCACATTAATGCCCAGCTCCACAATACTGAACATTCTGAGTGCTGATGAGATGCTGGGGTGGGGGGGTACATTTCAAATTTCAGAGTTGCAGATTTGGGATGCTTAACCAGGAGTAAGTACAATGTAAATACCACAAAATCTGAAAAAAACTCGAAACCTGAAATGCTGAAGCATTTTGGATAAGGGTCACTTAATCTGCAGTACCAAAGGAAAGGAGCTTTTGGTTACTGTCACAGGAAGAATCACTCCATGATGCTGTCAAGCAGACACAGCCGGTTCCTCGCCCAGTGGCTGGAATAGGTGCACCAGGTGATCACAGCACAACAGGAGAAGCTGAGAAAGGTCCCCGTGGACACCTCCCTCTGGTGATGGAAACGGGCTGTTCCAAAAGCAAATCCAGAGACAGAGAGCTGCATGTGGGTGCCTGGGACTAGAGGGATGGGGGGACTGGAGGGAGGGGAAGACTGCGGGGGTGGGGCACGAGAGGGATGGGGGACTGGAAGGATGGGGGGACTGGAGGGATGGGAGCACTACAGGATTGGGGATACTGGAGGATGGGGGGACTGGAATGATGGGAAGACTGGAGGGATGAAGGCTGAGGAGTGGGGACTTCTCTTCAGTACTGAAAATGTTCTAAAATTGTGCTGATGGCTGCACAGTGCTGTGCATGAATATACTAAAAGTCCTTGAATTGTCCATCATAAATGCACAAATTGCAAGCCACATGATCTATACCTCAATAAAGCCACTGGCCAAAATGCTTACTCAGAAATGTTCCTCGGACGTCCCCCAGCTGCAAGAGGGGTTGGTCCTCGACACAGCAGGTGATTCTCTGACATACAGAAGAACACATTCCAAACTCCACGTTTTAGAATTTTTTCATCCTCTTAAAAGAAGGAATTTTTGCAACACATTCCACATATTAGACATGTATTTTAAGTAAACATGTTAAAAATATACACAATTTTTTTTCTCATTTAGTGTACCATTTTTTAAAAGTTTGATGTCCACGGCTCAAAGGATAAACACCTCTCTCTCGATGCACCTTTCAATCTCTTAGTTTTGTGTATACAGCATAAAACATGGTGGACAAAAGTATAAACACCCACGCATTTATTCATTTCACAAATACTTTTTATACACCTACCACGTGCCACATGCCATGTTAAGCAAAGATGACAGACACCGAAAGCAGATACATGCAAAGTGACAACTATCATAAATGCAATGGAGCGTAGCCAGGATGACTGGAAGTGAAGGGTGCCTGTGGTGGGGCGGGGGTGGCTGAGGCGACACCGGGGCCAGGAAATGCCTGTCAGCAACAGTGACACCTGAAAACTGAAACACCTGAGAACACCTCAGGTGGTCAGAACCTTGTCTGATCAAGGAACTGAGAGAAGCCCAGTGTGGCAGAAATATGCACTCAGAAGCTAAAAATAAATAAATAATCAAATAGTGGCAAAAACAAACTCTGCCCCTACCAGCCGCACGACCTTTAGCAACCATGCTCCTCTCACCTCCAGTCTCTAACACCGCAAAGGACGGACAACATCTACCCTCCAAGGACTTTGGTAAAGTTTATAAATGAGACAGTATGTGCCATTTCACCCCAGGGGCTGGTGGTGGAAGCCGTTGCCACTGCTGCTGTTGTAATTAAACCCTAGTTCTCCACTAGACTTGAACAGCTAGAGGCCAGAATCTGTGTCTCAATGGTCCTGTACACGTAGATTCCCAACAAGTACTTGCTTTTCGCCCTCCAATAACCTAGGATACCATGAAAACACAATCGGAGATCCGAGGAAATACAAGAAAGCTCCAAGATCAGAAAGAATCCCTTATTAAGAGTCTACAATAAAATATTTAACTTTCTATAACTTTGCCCCCCCCAAAAAAGTCTTAAGTTTTGGGTCCTTGTGATACATTATTTTTTCTTGCATACTTTACGTGTTCCACTACCTTATTAAGAATGAATACGGTAGGGCAGCGCCTGTGGCTCAAGGAGTAGGGCGCTGGCCCCATATACCGAAAGTGGCAGGTTCAAACCCGGCCCCGGCTAAAAAAAAAAAAAAAAAAAGAATGAATGTGGTAAACGACTCCGTATCTCTACTGAGAGAGGGGCCTCTGGAAACAGACCTGCTCAGTCTGTTAAGACAGGCCCAGGAATAGGGTTAACAACAGACTTTCATTCAACTCAACCCCAGAGAAAGGTTTTATCTCCTCACTGACAGCCTGTAGGGTCCAAGAACAAAATGCATCTACCCTCTGGTCTGAGAAAATTAAGTAGTGATTGTGGCTCATTACTACGCCACTGTGAAATCCATAAAAGTCAGCTGGCAACATCTGGTGAAAAGAGTCAAAATTGCTTCATAAAATAACTCCCATTTCAGCCCCAACAGCAGCACCACCCCCACTGCCCACACAAGCTTTAATCTCATATCCACCACATGCCGCCAGTGGGTATGGAGGGTGGAAAACGGGCAGGGAAGGCGCCATGATTGTAAGTGTCCAGCAATAATCAGGGTAGCAGGTCACAAGGTAATCAAGAAAGCTGTCAAAGCAAAGAAAATTTCTAAACCTTTGCATTGTTAAAACACCACACCAGTAGCAAACCTGGAGAATAATTCTCTGCTTTTCCTTCCTTCGCAACATCTACCACTTAGACGACTAACGCAGTGCTGAGCATTGGCCAGTAATTGGCAAGCACTAATTGTGAACCTAATCCCCTAACAACGCTGACAAAGGCACTAACGGTAGCCCCAGTCTCAGTCACACAGGAGCCATAACTGTCTTCTCAGCTCAAAAAAAGAAAAAAAAAAAAAACCAATAGGCAGGTGAGTAATATTAGAAAAACTACACTGCAAATCTCAGTGCTTTGATTGCAACTGGCAATAAACTATTCTCAACACATCTTAGAAAAAGGATTAAGATTCATCAGTATGTTGGAACATTATAATGAGAAATTTTGCCCTTAGAGAATGATACAAAAAGAAAAACAACCAAATAAAGGGGGGGCAATATTAAGGAAGGGGGAGGCAAAAAGAAAAGATGGAAAAGGAAAATATTTAAAAATAAAGAGAATCCAGGAAAACAAGACAGAAGTCCTAGGGAAGCACAGGCAGAGAGCACACTGGTCTCTCTACAGGACACTGGCCTCTCCGCAGCACGCTGCCTCTCTGCGGGACACTGGCCTCTCTGCAGAACGCTGGCCTCTCTGCAGGACACTGGCCTCTCTGTAACACGCTGGCCTCTCTGTAACACGCTGGCCTCTCTGCAGCACACTGGCCTCTCTGCAGCACACTGGCCTCTCTGCAGCACACTAGCCTGTCTGTGGCATCCACCCTAGCCTATCTGCGGGATGCTGGCCTCTCTGCGGGACATTGGCCTCTCTGCGGGACACTTGCCTCTCTGCAGGACATTGGCCTCTCTGCAGGACCCTGGCCTGTCTGCAGCACGCTGGTCTCTTTGCAGGACACTGGCCTCTCTGCGGGATGCTGGCCTCTCTGTGGGACGCTGGCCTCTCTGCGGCACACTGACCTCTCTGTGGGACACTGGCCTCTCTGTGGGACACTGGCCTCTCTGCAGCACACTGGTCTCTCTGCGGGATGCTGGCCTCTCTGCACCACACAGGTCTCTCTGCGGGACGCTGGCCTCTCTGCAGGATGCTGGCCTCTCTGCGGGATGCTGGCCTCTCTGCAGCACACTGGTCTCTCTGCGGGACACCGGCCTCTCTGCACCACACTGGCCTCTCTGCGAGATGCTGGCCTCTCTGCAGTACACTGGCCTCTCTGCAGCACACTGGCCTCTCTGCAGTCTGCAGGACGAGCACTCAGGAGAATGCGGATCCAACATTTGCCCATCCATCCTAACAGATCCTCACCTACATGCTTCTTTGTTCCATTTTTTTATTCAGAAACCTGTGGCACAATTTGTAGTTGCCACGGGGGCAGATGTGTGGCAGCCCCTCACCTCCAACACACACACACCCCTCATGAAGTATCCAGCCTGACTTTCCAAACATTCTCCAGGAAGTAAAAATCCTGAGCTTAGACCCTAACTGCATTTTATGCATAAACAGAAAACATTACTTTGGCACATTTTTTATTTACTACATTTTTCAGGGGAGAAAGTATTGCATAAATGGAGAAAAATCTCTACTTTGGTTTAGAAATGTACCAAGAACTGTTCACATCTTCAGAAAATCATGTCACCAACAGCAAGGTAGCTCACAATACCTAAGTCACCACAAAACACGTCAGCCATTTGCCTCTGTGGCTCTCGCGTCCGTGGGGAGTCTTTCTGTGCGTGGGTACAAAGCACTTAGGAACAGGACATTTTCCAGCTGCACTACCAAGGCCTCACATCCACAAACTCATTAGTGCTTCTCTGTCCTTAGAGGAGGAGTCTGCACCTCTTTAATTCAGCTGACTTGGTTTCCCTCTGCCCCCAACAGCATGACTCTCAATGAAGGCAGCAGCTGGGGACTGACATATGCCATTCCCATAGCAGACCAGCACTTCTGGTACCACTGTTCTAGCACAGAGTCACAGCTAAGCATCCATACATTTAAGTGATTACAAAACGATGTTTCTTAACATTTCTTCCTTCTGAATTAAAACATCATTTTAATTTTTGCAGTATATGTTAATTACATTTTAGGACAGTGCACCAAGCTCTACACAGTACATTATAAACAGGAGAGCCGGGTCTGACAGAGCGACAACTGCTGTAAGGAAAGGGAAGAACCACCTAGATGCAGCCTTGTGAATGCTCCCGAAGGTCTGGGGAAACCTACCAAAAGGCGCATTATGACCTGGACTACTCCAAGGTGGTCAAATTTTATAACCCAAACCTCAACTCCTGGGACAGATTCTAAAAACTGCTCAGGTTTTTGAGTTTCACTTCATTCAAAAGTAGTAGGGGAAAAAAGACACCACCCCCATCCTCACCCTGCCTCTCCCAGGGCCAGGCCTTATAATAATACTCAGAAATGGACCCGCAAACCAACGTGTACAGGCCAAATCCACTCTGCCAGTGTTGGCAAATGAAGTTTCGCTGGAATGCAACCACGATCGTTTGTTCTTTTAATTGTATTTTTATTTATTATTTCTTGAGATTGGGTTTTGCTGTGTTGTCGAGGCTGGTCTATAATTCCTGGCCTCAGCCTCCCAAGTAGCTGGGATTACAGACACCTGCTGCTGTCCTGGCCATGCTCGTGGTTTACACACACTGTTTCCCAGCTGCTGGATGGCTGCTTTCCTGCTCTAACTGCAGGGAGAAGTCACTGTGGCAGAGACTATAATATTGACCTGGCCATTTACAAAAAAGTTTGCCAATTTCTGTTCTGGATGAGACATACATTGATAGGCTTTAATTTTATCTTAAATATATTTTTAATTTTAAATATATGTAATCTGTGTATCATAATCAAAATGACAAATTTGAACACTATGAAAAGACATACTTTCCATAATTTACTTTCTCAATTTTAGTCTCTCTCATTTTATGAACACGCATCTAAAATTCTTTGCCTAATTTTGGTTTATCACAGACTGCAAGTGAGATGGCTTGACCCTATCAATTATAATGTGATACTCAAACAACCTTAATAAGAGAAAGCTTTCTATGAAGTAAATTCCTTTACAGTCAAAATAGTTTTATAAATACAAGTGGTAATAAAGCAGATTATTAGTTTCATTCTAAAGAACTTAAGTCAAAACGATATAATTTATGCACATGCAAATTATCTGCTTCAATCTACTGGTGACCTCCATGATGCTGTCCACTACTCTAAAAGTCCACTTGACTGCAAAAGAAGTAAGATGGGCTACAGTGAGGGTTTTTCAGTTCTCAACCACTTCCGAGCGCAGCCCCTTCCCCGTCATGTGCTGCTCAGCTCCGCTCTGCAGCCTCTCCAGCATTCCCCGGCCGTTTGTCCTCACTTCCCGATATATACTCTCAAACGCCTGACATATTTTTGTCAATCACAGGCACACATGTTCAAGGCTGCAGATCATTTTGTCCACTTCAAAAATAGCTTATGCTCACCAATGTGGTATGGAATGTTGGGAACACCTAGCAAGGAATAAAGTCTCAAGGTCTGGAAGGGTGTGTCACTGTCACCACTATCCAGAGTGGATTTTTGGCCCTTAGAATCAAAGCTCTGGGTGCATTAAAACACACAAATACAATCTCCCCCAAATCTAACCAGGCAGTGAGTTAGGTTTGGTTTTAAAACAAACCATTTTTTTTTCTTTTTCCTTTACTGGGGGTGGAGGTGAGGGGTGGGGTTTCCTCCTAGGAAATCGGCCCTGAGAAACCCTGTCCTCTTCACAAAGGCCCCTAAGCTCGGCTGCTGAACTATTTATTGGACAGCTCAGACTTAAGCGCTGAGGCCTCTGCTATGGAATCTTCAGTAAGCATTCACCAAGAGTTACACTCGGTGTGAATTTCATACGTGATAACTACAGTGTTGGCAAAACTATGTTCTAATTTTACTCTTAAGAGACTTCTCCATCACACAGAAAAATTAGCTTTATTCTTATCCCATAACCCCTTCCATTGGGACTGAAGAACAAAGCTGAAGTTGTTTCCCTAAATTTCATATCTAATCTAATAAACAGTGTAAGAGTTTGGAGCCCTGTCAGATGACACAAACCCTCCCAAGAAGACTTCATCAAGTCCAACCCAGCACATCTGCTTCCTTGTACCCAGTGAAAACATTCTGGGTGTGTCTCTGACACATAGGCCTTCCTTCCCAGCCAAACTCCTCAAAGGCTGGTAGCCTTTATTTGCCACTTTCAAGAGACCCGAGAGGAACCAAGTTCTGAGAACCAACAGGTAGCTAAGACAGTGCTCCTCTGCGGACTGCTTTAAATAAAACTCCAGATGGTGCCACTAGTGAAATCCATCTTCAATCTCATGACCAGAAATGAGGTAGCCCAACAAGCCTCTACTCCAGGGTCAATTTCAAAAGGCACAAAAGGGTGCCCCTTCCTTTATTGCAAATGTGGAAAGCCGAGTGTTTCTTCACTTTCTCCTCCCGCCTATGACTAACAGAAAAGGTCCCCACGTTAATCTTCCGGGGGGTGACCTCAGAGAGAGTTCCCTAAACACTGTGGATGCAGCACGGGAGGGCTCTTGGCACCCATGCATTTCCGGAAGGCTGGAAACGGTGGAATGACCAAAAGGCTTGAAACACCTCGAGGACCGAGGGCTATGAACCATCTGGCTGGCAAACTGAGTTCTTAAAATAAAATGTTTCCTATTTCTACATCTTCTCCCCAAAGCTGCCTCGAATCTTCACATCCCAGGAGTTGTGAATTTATTGAATTTTCCTATCATGTCTTTCTACATTTTGAGAACACTGATCTTCCGAATGGATTTCTCCATCCCTGACTCCTACCTTAAGCACAGGGTAACGCCGTAGCCAGGAGGCCCTAGAGGCCTCTCTCCTCCCCATTTGTCTGACTTCCTGGCCACAGGTCACTGTGAACTCTGGGCAAGGCCTGGAACACTCTCCCCAGAGCCTCTCCTGGGAGTGTGTCAGCCTTTTCGGATACTCGGTTACCAAGGCAACTGATTAAATAGGTCATTTAAGTGAAGATGTCATGTTTGACCAAGCTTCAGGGACAATGTTAAACTATAATGTTGTGATTATTAGAAATTCTGTGTCTTACAGCCTCTTTTTTAAATAAAACAATGTTGTGCAAAAGAAAACTACTTCTACAGACCCCTTAAGATCTGCTCTTAGCACGCCTCCCTCACCCCACATTAAGTCTTTTCCAGGACCAGAAAGCTCCATGTGCCTGGCACCACTCTAGTTCTCAGCCTGCACAGGCACTAGTGGGGCTTCCAATGCTGGGATTTGGTAGGAGAAGGGAGAAGTTCCCTGCCCCCAAACTGGTGACACTGATCAGACAGGCAGTCAGGACCATTGTCACTATCACATAACCTGAGGGACAGGAACCAGCCATGCTGGTCCCATGAAGACCCACCCAGCAGGAGGAACTCACCTCCAGCCTGCAACTGCCTCCGTCCAAAGTCCACACCTGCCACCCCTGGTGTGAGCCCTAGAATTCACCAGCTACTCCCCTACCTGTCACAATCCCTCCAACCCCACCCTGCCCACTCAAACTCACTAGGCTAAGCGACACCAAAGTAAGGGAGCATGAAGCACCAACTGCCACAGAGCAACTCAAAGCTCCCTCTGAATTAATTTCCCTCTTTCTTTCTTCCTCCCTTCCTTCCATTCATCAAAACAACATGTGCTGAGCACAGTGGTGGTGCTCAGTGCTACATCCACCCCACTGCCACGTCCCTTGTATAATCCTCGAGGGTGTGTGAGGTCACAGGTGAATATCATAGGACATCACTCCTGTGTCTAGGTTACTCCCAGGCTGACTCCTAGTTCACCAAAAAGGAGACATGCTGGTTGGGCCTGGCCTCAGCAAGCGAGGCCTTCAAAGAGTATGAAGTGTGATTGACCCGCGGCCACAAAAGAAGCAAACTGCCACATGGTGCAGCAGGCCAGGTGGCAAGGACCCGAGAGAGGCCTCTAGAAGGTAAGAGTGACACTTTGTTGCTGCCAACAACAAGCAAAGAAACTGGACCTGAGTCCTACAACCACAGTGAAGTGAGCTGTGTCAAGGACCTGAATGAACCTGAAGAGGCCTCCAATCTGCAGGGGACAACACAGCTGCCTGATAACTTGGTGTCAGCCCTGTGGTGTCAGCCCTAAACAGAGAATTCAGCTATGCTCTGTCCAGACACCTGACCACAGAAACCACGCGGTAAGAAATGAATGTTGTCATTTTAAGCTGTTGAACACGTGGTTATTCGGTAGGCAGCAACAGAAAATAATAAAAATACCGACATTAGCTTTGGATTCCAGAGGTTTACATCCATCTGGCTTTTTTTTTTTTTTCTCAGAGGTGTACAAATCTTCCCACACCTGTCAACACCACCCACTTTACTCCAACCCACAAAAAAAGCCAATTAATGTTTGTGATCAGAGTGTGACAGCCATCAACTCCACGCTGATTCTCCACAACTCAAGTCAAGTTTCAGGGAAGGCAATACTTTAGGTGGCCGATGGGCTATGCTGCAGGAACCATGCCATTTCCATCAAGCTCTCGAACAGAACGAAAACTGCTCGGTACAAGGAGACAGAGCAAGCCCTCGCCTTCTCAGGAATGAGGTCCCAGGCTCATGGAGCTTATACATTCAAAGATCAACAGCCTTTCATTTTGACATGATACTAAATATATATATTCAGTTATTTAATATCATGTCATGTATCTTAACATACTTAATACATGTTAACATTCTGGTATCTGACTTTTTTCTCTACTTGATTTAAAAACTGGTGGTATATCCTATTTCTCAGTTCTTTGCTAATCTTCCATATTTATAGTATCTATAAATCTGGCTAGATCCATTAGGGTCAAGCCCCACCAAACAACTAAAAGACTATCTTTTTCTTCAGTTGAAATATATTTTAGCTACTGGGGCCTTCCACTCTGCTTTTGCTACAAAGCTCTGTTTATTAATGGTATTTGCTTTGGATTGCCTGCTAGCAATTTAGGACTATGCCTTAGAACTCATCCATGAAAGAAAACAACCATCCATCCTGTTAAAGTTACTCTCTATGCTGTAAGTCAAAATGTCTAACATGATGCTAATAGCACCTGCAATATAATTCTTAGTATAGACTATGTTCACAAAAGGTGAACTTAGGTTAACTTAGCTACATCTCCTCAACTAAGAGGAGTTCTTAATTCCAGGAGTAACCTAAAATTCTCAATAAATTTTAATAGCTTATATTCTAAAACATTTCAGAAAAATTTTAGAATGAAATTCTAAAATAGCTTAAAAATAATTCTTAAATAGCTTATAACTGACAAGATTTTCTCCACCTTAGAAATCATTAAAAAGGTGAATGCTAGAAATTTCTACTTAAACAATATACACAAAGTTAGCCTGAAGAGGATGTAGGGTTTTGGCTTCACATTCTGTTTGAAAACAAAATAATAGTAATAATGTTTATTCTTCCTCTTAAAAAAAAAAAACAAACTCAAGAAATGGAAATTGGACAGATTCATAGTAAATAAAATTATTAGACGTGTAAATTCTCAAAATGAAAATAAATTTAGTGGCATATCAAAGAAATATGGCTGCAAGTTATGATTAAAGAAAATTTACCTCTATTAATACTATTCTCAGGCCAAAAATGGGTCCGGCCACCGTCTTTTTCCCCTCCAGGATATCGAGCATAACAAATTTAATCACTGGCACAGCCAAGCCAAAGTCTTGGGAATATCAACACTGAATACTTGTAAAACATTACAGCAAAAGGATATGTCCTTCTGTAATCCAACTTAGATTAAGACTAAAATTAGATAGGAATTTAAACACAAAATGTTACACATTTACAAAGAGAAGGAACCACGTAGAGACAATAACCTTTGACTTAAAAATGAAGCGCCTCTTCAGGGCCGGAATGCACAGCTGCTTTGCACACCAGCAGCCCAGCTTCCCGGAAACATGGCAGTTTCCCCTTGTTCTCACAAATCCCACTGGATGGGACTTCCCGCTACAAGCTAACAGAAGGGGTTGTCCAGTTTTGAAAGAAAATCATTCTCCCCTTCTTTACATAATAAGATTAACTAGAAGCTCTGCATCCCTGTCTGGGGATCCAAGCCCTCATGAATAAGAGACAGAGGAAATGGTTGCAAGGCAATTTGCACGCCGGCCTCCTAACCTGATGCAGGGCTGCTCCCCTAGGAGCTCTCAAAGCGCACACTCGCTGTGTCCCACAGGAAATCCGAACTGCACCGCAGGGTGCCAATGTCTGAGTCTGTTTACAATGTTTCTCCAGAGAAGCTCAAACACGCTGTTGAGCTATTCAGTAATTTCTGCCAAGGTAAAACACAAGAAATACTACTTTTCCAAAGGATAAAATCACCAAATTTAAAGATCTGGAAGAACTCTGGGGGATAGATCCTATCATATAACCTTCTTATTTTATAAAGGAAGCAGCTGTCACCTCCGATTCCAAAGTTGGGGGCAGAGCTAGAACTCAACCTGCCATGCAGAGGGATTCAGCCTCTTTTCTCCTCTAGGAGGGCAGAGGTCTCACAGGCTGTCCCACAAGCACCAGTAACAATACTTATTCCCAAGACAAAAGGCTTCATCTTCATGCCCAAGATTGATTCTAAAACCATCACTTTCAACAATCCTTTTTTCCCCCCAATCAGGGAGGCTTCCTCTTGTATCTTTCACATCTCCTGTCACCTGATCCCTCTTACCAGGGAAGGGGACAGAGGAATCAGAGCCCCATACCCACCAGGTTCAAGTCCAGGCCTCCCTATGCCTCTGTGATGTTATGAAATTCACCAAGTCTGATCACCTGTCCTTACTTGAAAAATGGGGGTTGGGTGAGAGAAAAAACCCCTCAAAGAATTGTTACAAGGTTTAAAATTTAACATGTGAAGTACCCAGAAAGGGCAGGCCAGTACTTCTTAAAAGATAATCCCACAACACCTGCATCAGAATCCACAGTATACTTATTTAAAAGGCAGGTTCCAAACCCCTGCCCCATAGAAAGTTGTTCTGGAAGAAACCACATGTGTCCCTGGGAGACTTGGAGGTTCACAGCTTCCCAGCATCTGTCACTCCCGGGCTTCTGAGCAGATGCCTTACTGGCATGGACGTGGGGTAAGGACTCCAAAGGATAGAGGAGGAGGCGGTGCTTAGCGGAACTGAGGGAAGTCATCTACACCCTAAAGGCTTTCAAACGTCTCTGATCTTAACCCACAGTAAGAAACACCTTCTACTTCTGCCATCCAACTCAACATACGTGCACCTCAGCGATCACTCAGGTTAGGTTCCAGACCACCACAATAAAGAATTTGCAATAAATAAAGTTATGCACATTTTTTTGTTTCCTAGTACATGTGAAATGTTTTGTCCCCTGGTACATATATTTACACTGTAAGTTACTCAGTGTGTTGACATTACACCATCATCCATTAAACATCCAATAGCATTATGCTAAAATAACAACATACATACTTAACTAAAAACTACATTACTGCTTTAAAAAAAAAGCTAATTGCCATCGGAGCCTTCAGTGAATTGCAGTTTTTCGCATAAGGGCGGGTCCTGCCTCGGTGCTGATGGCTGACAGTTGCTGACCCAGAGTGGTGGTAGCTGAAGGCTGCGATGGCTATGGCAAGTCCTTAAAATAGGACAACAATGAAGTCTGCCGTGTCAGTTGAATCTTCCTTTCACAAACGACGTTTCTGTAGCAGATGATGCTGCATTTTACTCACAGTAGAACTCACTGGAGTCAATCTTCTCACACTTGGCTGCTGCTTTATGCACTAAGTTTATGCAATATTCTAAATTCTGCCTTGTCATTTCAACAACATTCACAGCCTCTTCACCAGGGAAAGATTTCACCTCAAGAAACCACTTTCTTTGCTCATCCATAAGAAGCAATCCTCATCCATTTAAATTTGATCATGAGATTGCAACAATTAAGTCACATCTTCAGGCTTCATTGCTAATTCTAGTTCTTTTGCTATTTCCATCACTTATGCAGTGACTTTCTCCACTGAAGCCTTGAACCCCACAAAGTCACCCATGAGGGTTAGAATCAACTTCTTTCAAACTCTTGTTAACAAATGTAGATATTCTGACTTCTTCCCAAAAATAACAAATATTCTTTTTTTTTTTTTTTTTTTGAGACAGTCTACTAGGTCACTCTCAGTAGAGTGCTGTAGCGTCACAGCTCACAGCAACCTCAAACAATTGGGCTTAAACAGTTCTCTTGCCTCAGCCTCCCAAGTAGCTGGGAATACAGCTGCTGGCCACAATGCGAAGCTATTTTTTGGTTGCAGTTGTCATTGTTGTTTAGCAGGCCCGGGCCAGGTTCGAACCCCGAGCATGTGGCTAGTGTTGTAACAACTGTGCTATGGGCGCCAAGGTGAATAACAAATATTCTTAACAGCATCCAACGTGGTGAATCCTTTCCTAAAGGTCTTTAATTTACTTTGTCCCAACACATCAGAGGAAAGAGTCACTATCTATGGCAGCTCTGGCCTTACAAAATGTATTTTTTTAATGATGAAATTTGAAAGTCAGTATTACTCCTTGATCCATGGGTTGGGGAATAAATGTTATCCTAGCAGACATGAAAACATTAATCTTCTTGTATATCTCCATCAGAGCTCTCAGGTGACCAGGTATATTGTCAGCGAGTGATAATATTTTAGAAGAAAATCCTTTTTTTCTGAGATCTCAACAGTATGCTTACAATATTCACTACCTATATTGTAAACAAATGTACTGTTATCCAGGCTTTGTTCTTCCATTTCTAGAACACAAGCAGAGTAGATTTAGCGTCCTTCTTAAAGGCCCTAGGAGTTTCAGAATAGTAAATAAGCATGGTTTAAAGTCACCAGCTATATGAGCTGCTAACAAGAAAGCTGCCCTGTCCTTTGAAACCTGGCACTTGTCTAGTTTTCAAAATCCAATACTGCCATTTTCTTCGAATAGAAGGTTCTTTTGTCTACCATGAGAATCCGTTGTTCATAATCCATAGCTGTCTCCACCAGTTATGTTAGCAACATCTTCTGAAGGACTTGCTGCAGCCTCTCTATCTTCACCCTGAACTCTCACATTATGAAGATAGTTTCTTTCCTTAAATCTCAAGAGTAAATCTCTGCTGGCTTTTTCCCTGCACCTTCCTCACCTCTCTCAGCCTTCATGGAATTGAAGAGAATTAGGACCTTGTTCTGGATGGCACTCTGGCCAAAGGCAATGCTGTAGCAGGTTGGATCTTCTATCCAGACCACCCAAACGTTCTCCGTTATCAGCAGTAAGGCTGTTTCACCTTCTTATCATCTGTGTGTTCACTGGGGTAGTGATTCTCATTTCCTTCAGGAATTTTCCTTTGCGTTCACAACCTGGTTAAATATTTTGCACAGGGACCTCGTGTTCGCCCTGTCTCAGCTTTGATGTGCCTTCATTTCTAGCTTTTGATTTAAAGTGAGACACCTCTTCCTTTCACTGAATATTCAGACGCCACTGCAGGGTCATTAACTGGCCTGGTTTCAGTAATGACGTGTGTTAGGGAACAGGGAGGCCCAAGGAGAGGGGCAGAGGTGGGACACACCCAGCCAGTGGGACAGTCAGAACGTTTATCAAGTTCTCTGTCTTACATGGTTCATGGGCCCTAACAACCACAACAGCAGCATCAAAGATCACCGATCACCACACAGATACAATAATGATAAAGTTTGAAATATTTCAATAATTACCAAAATGTGACACAGAGACAAGAAGAATACACTGTTTTAAAAAAGTGCCAACACTTGCTCGATACAAGGTTGCCACAAACTTTCAATTTCTCAAAAATGTAATATCCACAAAGCACAATACTACAGAGCACACTAAAGTGAGGCATGCCTGCACATAAGACACACATCCCGACTTCACGGCCTCAGAAAGGAACTGCTGGTACGTGGAGCAAACTCGGATGTGTTCTGTGCAACTATATTACTATAACAGTACGACTTCTATTTGGGAAAAAATGCTAGTCATAACCCACTGGTTGAGAAGAAATGATCTGTTTTATCTCCTCCAGAAATGGCTGTTCAGGTTAGTTAACTCTCTTGTGTAAAGATCCTGGTGGATTGCAGAGTCCTGGGCCCGACCTCAGGATTCTGATGCTTCTGGAGGTGGTCATGATCATAAATTTTCAAAGGTGTTCCAGGTGGTCCATCATCACAGTAGAAGTGGCCCACATGGACACCTCTTTGTAGGACAAGTCTTGGCCAAGGAAGCAGCTCAGTCTCATATGCGGTGGGTGCTGAGGATGCTGTGTTGAAACGGGAACCCACACACCAGGGAGGTCTTCTAGGAGGACGGCCTGGAACTGCCTCAAACTTTGACAGAAGCAACCAAACATGGAGACAACATTCCCATGGAGGGTGGAAAGACAGGCATGCTTTAGAAAGAAGCAAATCTTTCCTTTCCACTGAAATGGGACACTAAATCCCTCTGGACAGTGTGGCTTGCAGAAGTCAAAGTCTGGGACAGAGAACTAAAAGAAGCTTTCCTGCTCCATAGGGGACGGGACAGAGTAAAGAAAACAATCTGGTCAGCATTTTGCAGAGTAAACAAACAAACAAATACAAAAAAGGACAGAAAGAAAATATAAAAAATAAAGTAAACCCACCCCCATCCCCCCACCCCACATGCATAGAGCACTTGGCCCTAGGCTGGTTTTCACATCCACCAGCTCTTCCACTTAGCAAACATTCACCACGGCTGTGTCACCAGACGGGCCCTGTGCTATTCCCACAAATTCTGAGCCACCTTATTTTGCCTTGGACCAAGTCTATCTATTCACCTCTGACACATCAGAAACTGAGGCACTTTGTTTTCAATCTCGTAAACTGAACAGGGGGGTGCAAAGCGACAGCTTCCTTGGTGAAGCAGCTATCTCTCATAGCGAGACTTTACATTTCCAATGCCCACGAGTACAAGGAGGCTGCAGGCTGCACACACATCCCACTTCAACAGCTTCAGAAACTGCCCTCTGTGCTGTTTCAGCGTCATGTACGGGTGCTCCATCCCCTGCAGGAGGCGGGGAAGGACCTGTGGCTGTGCAGCTCCCCAGCCCGAGACTGAGTCCGGGCTGGCGTGGCTATGAAATCTCGCAGTGCCCAGAAGCACAGGTGGCACTGCACGGGCAGGGGCAGAGGGCACAGGGCACAGGGCAGGCCCCGCATGGCAAGCTGGGCCACTGTCCTGCCATCAGCACCTGGGGCACAGCTCTGCCACCCTCCCTGTTCCCCTCTTGCCCTTCCAGACTCAACTATAACTTTCTTTTCCCTCGCTCTTTTTTTTTTCCTTTTTTGTCTGTATTTCTGTATGAATTCTGTGGTACAGCAGACTCTCAGGGAGTCAGTCGGGTCAGATCCCTGGATGCTAATTGTTGGAAATGCTAAGAATTTTTTTTGAATGAAATGACACTAGACCACTGGAAGGATATTTCTTCCATAGTCCTAAGATCAGCCTTCTATGTGGGTCATCAAGGTTTCCAAGTAAAACTATGAAAATTCCACTAACAGTCATTAGGCACTGTTCCTACAAGACACGGTCAGGGCCTGCACAGGTGGGCCAAGGAGGGTCTGAACACCGGCTGCTCACAGAAGCTGATGACTAAGCCTGCTGAAGTGAAGACATATCTTCATGGTGTGTTTTACTTTTTAAAAGTCACATCTTAAAACCCAACCTGTTTTGAGAAGATAAACGAGACTCTCCCCCACCTACTCACAAACTGTAGTTATATTAAAACTCAGCTAAATAAAAACACTTATTTCATAGGAAAAGCAGAGTCTTCTTTCCAAAAGTTATGTAATATTTTTAAATGCTTGATTTCCACATTGTATGTTATTCTTTTAATACTTTTTCAATCCTTAGACTGTTTAACATGATTAGCATTTAGCAATATGAAATAAAAACAAAGACATTTTCCTATAACCTCCTACGATACTCTGGCACGAGCGAGAGTCCCACTGGGAACGCCGGCTCAGGTGGCCCCACCACTACCATGGCAACCGCACGCTGGGGACCCGGAATGCAGGGAGGGCCCCCCGCGGGGCCTGGAGAGCACCGTGTGTGCCTCTGGAATGGCATCCACATGTACATGGCTGCTCAGGGTTCACCTTACCGTTTTTTTTTTTTTTTTTTTTTTCCATTAATTTAGTCAAGTGTGCCCTTGTCATTGTTGAGAAAAGATAATTTTCTTGTAATTCAGAAATCTGATTTTAATAACTAAGTGTGTCTGTGACAGAGCAAACTGCATTTGTGGTTGGCTGGTTAGAGAATGTACTGGAATCCTAATTCCTAACCTTCTGAACACTTTGCACGTGGGCGAAGGGGAGGGCAGGAGGCACAGAAGGAAAGCTTTAAATGAAACACACACACACACACACACACACACACACCCCCAAGACAAGTGCCGTGAGGGAGGTAAGGAAGGTGCCAGAAAGGGGCTGCAGACACAGACACGGGGCTTCCCTTCTTTGCGCTCTCCTGGCACCTGCCTGGTGGGACTGAGTTAAGAGGCCTGAAGCGGTGGACAGGGAGCCTGGGTGTAGAGAGCACCTACTGCCCTGCGGCTCTTAGGACGCCTCTGAGTTCTGTTTTTTAGATTCCTGGCTCTAGGTATCCTTAGTAACAGACACTCTCAAGTCAAAACTGGGAGGAACTGAAGAGTGTGAAAGATACTAAAACGGACGTATCCGCAGAGACGGTATGTATGTATCCATGCCATCGGACACGCCGGCGTGCAGCAGCCCCGCTCCTCTGCCCACGCTGCAGGCTGCTCTGCGCGCCGCCTCACCCCCGTCCACAGTTCTGCGAGAGGCAGCAGAGCCCTTAAGAGCCTGGCTCTGGGCCAAACTGCTGTGTTCCAATGTTAGCCAGACAGCCGCAACCTACCATATAACGTTATAAGGATTTGACTAAGCAAGAAAATAGGCCACTCATAAGAAGAAAAATGTACTGACCAAGTTCAGGACCCTCAAGGTAGTTTCCCCCGAATCACCAAATCATTTCAAAAGATAAACATGCCTTTATAATGCTATTCACCCTGTGGCCCACGCCCAATGGAATTATACAGGCAATGATATGGTACACAGGGTCTGTAAAAACCAAGAGGTATGACTCCAATCTCTTATACACGTTTGTAAAATGCGATGAAACAAAGTATCTAGATGTTGGTACTATGAGAATATTAACCAGCAAGTTATTTCTAAGAAATAATCAGCACTCCAATGCCCACTCGGTTCTCTCTGTGTGGTGGGCATCAATGCCAGCACCAACAAGCCAGAGAAGGTGAAGTAACAACAAAACGAAGATAAAAAAAATCACCTGTTATTTAAAATACCGCTTCTTTTTTCAAATACGCATATATATAAATAAGCGGGCAAAACTAACAACGATGACTGGGTAAGAGTGAATTCTACGGCCAGCTCTGGATAAATGAAACTCTAGTGGCACCAGGCCTACTCCTGGTCAATCTAGGTTGGAGGGAAAGGTGCTGTGGGCAGATAAAATAAACTCTGGCATACTTATGGAAGGGAAGATGTTTACTAGCCTTGCTACAACTATGGAAAGAAAGTCCTAGTCACGGGCGGCGCCTGTGGCTCAAAAGAGTAGGGCACCGGCCCCATATGCTGGAGGTAGCAGGGGTTCAAACCCAGCCCCGGCCAAAAACTGCAAAAAAAAGAGAAAGTCTTAGCCACCCTCTGAAGAGCCAACCTTTGTTAAGCTCTTGCTATGTGCCAAGCTTGGTGTGGATCATTCAACCATTTGTTCATGATAACATTCAAAAGCAAATACCATTAATCCTAAATTAAAGATGAGAAAACTGAAGCCCAGACAAGGTACATAACATGCCTAAGATCCAAGAAGGGACAGGACTCACACCTGACTCCAGAACACAAGTTCTTAATCATTAAGTTAAATAAACAATCAAATCAGTATAAGTCAAAATTTGCTTCTATTTTCAAAACTCTGTTATCTGTTTAGAAAGTTATTTGGTTTCTCAGTTCCTACACACTTTGGAGCCAAAGAACGTAACCCAGGCCACTGGAGAATTTGCAAATAAAGATTTGCCTTTGCAAGTTAAGACCCCACGCTTCACGGAATATTGGATCTTGGAGCTAAAGAGACTCCAGATGTCACTTAGTACAAAGTCATTTCATGAATGAAAAACCAAAGTTCACACAAGTTGAACACTGTTCTCAAAGTCACTTATAAAGAACCCAGGTCTAAATAAAGAAAACAATCAGGTGTTTCTCACCAGCGTATTCATTAGTAAAATATAAAAATCACAATGAAGCGTGATATGCTTCCAGATCACAATCACGACTTGTCATTAACAGTGATAATCATTAACAGTGAGCACTGGTTGGTTAATAACAAATTCACTACAGGAGACAGGGAGTGCAGTGGAGACAATGTTAGGATCCACACTCTCTTACTCATATCACATAAAAAAGACAAACACTCTCCAGTTAGGCTTGTTACAGCTTTTTTTTTTTAACCTAAAAGTTATGAGGAAGATGTGGGATCCCAAAATTAAAGGCCACTAAGGCAAATGCCACATCATCTTTTTCAATATAAAGTGTGAAAAATAAAGGCTATTTTATCTAAATTCATTCCTCCATTCTTTTCATTAAGCTGAGCACTTTAGCTTCCTTTTTTAAACTACTTATAGTAAGAACCAAGTGTTAAAAAGATTAATTTTCATCCAAAATAAATTTCTCATCATTTTACTTTCTTCCTCCAAGTTTTTAAAGGCATACGTTTAACGCATCAATTTTTTTTAAGCTGTAAGAGAAAAAACATCATAACTGCTGATTTGAAATCAATATGTAAGTTCAAATAATGATTTAAGATGTGTTTCATTACCTAAGGTATTTGCTTTACCTTGGTCATAAATAAATAGAACATACACTTGTCTCCACATGTACTGACTGATATCACAGACAATCAATGGGGTATTATATCATCAAATTGAAATGTAACAGTTTAATTCATCCATTAAAAACCAATTAGGTGAATCAAAATGACAATGGAATTGATTTCTGATTTATATTACAATAGGTTTTCATCCACTCTGCTATGTTCTTCCAAACTTTCTGGTGTACTATGGTAGATGCAAATTTTAAATAATAGTTGTTTTTTCCTAGCCTTTGTGAACAGCTGTGTTGGACAGACTAACCTTTATTTCCAAACTGAGTTTACCCTGCGTCCTTGTTGAAAGCAAAAGGTAAAGAAACACCCCCTGAGCTGTCCACGGTGGAGTGTTTGTTAGCCTGGCCAGACTTCTGCGAGGTTTGGACAACCAGCCTCAGTTTCCCTGCCTGTGAAACATGGGGTTCTCCAGGAGCCCACCCTGGTGATCAGCAGCACCCCCCTCCTTACAGCCTGAAGGTATTTGTCTATGATCAGGAATGCCACGGCCTACTGGCCTATCTGGAGGCAGAGGGCAGCTAACACCAAGAAGTCGTTTTCAGCCTTGGAGATGGATGGCTGCGCCCAGTTCTTCTCTCGGTTTCTAAACCAGTGTGTAATTTAAAGAATAGGAACCTGACCAGCTTAGGGTAGGCACACACTGATGGTTGAAATCCAAGCAGTGACAGTGCCACCTGTGGCTTGCCTAACTGCACAGTGCCCTCTTTCTCAAGAGATCCCTGCTGGTTTGGTCAGGTAATTTTTAACTAAGTCAGTTACAAGCCAAGAGTTATTAGAAAGATGCGCATTAAATAATATTTTCTTTCCTCCTCCTGCTCAGCCAGCACAAGGCTGAGTCCCACACTGTCAGTGTTCTGACCTGGGTCTCTGGTGTTGAATCACGAACCCCTGGGCGCGAGAGCTCTTTCTTCACCATCTTGCCAGCAGGAGCCCTCGTGTGCCAGTTCTGCTATTTGTCCTCACTGAGGTGCAGTTAGAATACACACACACACTCCAGAAGACGCCTGAGGACTAAAGAATGCTTACACATGTTCACACAATTTTTCTGACTCTATACTATTCTCCCATGCTTAACTTGGCAGCTTATTTTAAATATGCTACCTTTATGAAGTCATCCCAAATCATTTCATTTAGTTTTTGTAGAAATACTTTCTTTTCCAATCCATGTCTTAAGATTACTTAAATAATACTTAAATCACATAGTAAAAGTAAGTTGACAATGAAAGGACCCCTGGCATCAATAGGTTTGGAAACAAACACAGCCACCCTGTGCATCAGCAGTCTAGTGTCCAACCAGTGAGAACGAAGGCCCAGCAGGCTGCAGTAGCCTGCTGGCCTCTGCTAGCTACTAGAGCAGCGGTTCTCAACCTGTGGGTCACCACCCACAGGAACTGCATTAAAGGGCCGCGGCAGCATTAGGAAGGTCGTCCGCTGCACTAGAGTTAATTAGGTTAATATCTATTTTTGTAAAAGAGAGAAGAGACAAAGAACAAGAAAAGGGAGGAGGGAGGAAAAAAATTGTATTTTTCTTTCTCTTTATTCCATCAAAGAAATCCTTCTGCCCTGTAAATATGAAACAGAGTGGTTTCCCAACCTTATCAGTGTTTGTAAGGGTTTATGTAAACACACACACACCCAGAAGGAAGAAGAATCTTGCCTTTGCTCTGAATTCCCCTAAGACACATTGTCAGTGTTGTTCAACAGCAATCAAACTTTTCTCAAGTCAGAAGCAAAAAATCATAAGTCATGAGATGAAGCCACAAGTCCCAACTACTGCATACTGTCGTCTTCGTGTAAACACAGAGAAAATACGGCCATGATACTAAAGCAGCAGCTCTCAACCTGTGGGTATTAAAGGGCCACAAGGGCCACAGCACTAGGAAGGTTGAGAACCACTGAACTAGAGAGAGAGTGCTGTACAAATGGAAGTCATGAGAATCACTTTCTCAAAAGCTGACCCAAACCAAATTCAAACATAATATGTGAATTTAAACGCACAGCACTGACTTGCCAAAGCCCATCTTCCTGGTTATAACCAGCATACGAGCTGTCCTGGTCAGGAGAGGGCCATCTGCTTGCTCTCCAAGTTCTTGCGGGGGGAACGTAGCCCTCTCCTTCTTCATAATGCCACCCACCCACCCAGGCCACCCCTTCCTCATGCCCTCCTGCTATTTGTCCTGGCACAGGCGAGCATTTAAATTTCAGACAGATTTTATAAAACACCCCACATGCCTGAGGCATCTGAGGTTCAATGAAAGCAGCACCTGCACACGTCGGAGCATGTGTGGGAGTCGGACAGGAGAGGAAAACGCTGGCCAGGACCTTGTGTGAGTCCGATGAAACGAATGGCTTGTCTTCAGGACTCAGAACTGTGCACACGGGCTCACACATCACAGCTGGCTTCCTTTCAAGGTGAAGGTATGGGGAGACCAAACCAAGAGACGAGATTAACACGTCTTTAAAAATAATTTTAAGAAGGGATGTTCCCTTTACATTTACAGTGACATCACTCGCAGGCCCATTAAAATAAGAGTACTTTAACAAGCAAAATGCCATTTAAAATAAGCAATTCAAAACTGCTTATGTTTTTTCAAGTATTTAAAATTTTAATATTCTATTTTAATATCATTACTTTATCCAGAAAAATCAGCTGGTTCCTCTAACACAGTGGTTCTCAACCTTCTAACGGCATGACCCTTTAATACAGTTCTCATGTCGTGAGAACCCAACCATAAAATTATTTTTGCTACTACTTCATAACCGTCATTTTGCTACTGTTATGAATCGTAATGTAAATATCTGATATGCAGGATGTGTTTACGTGACCCCTGTAAAAAAGCTGTTCAACCCCCAAAGGGATCGCGACCCACAGGTTGAGAACCGCTTCTCTAATATAAATAACTGGTTTCTGTGCATTCCACATTCAAATATTGAATTATAATTGAATTCAGGATCTGGATTGCAAATAAGATTGAATTAGAATTCCAAAGGTTATCTCAAGAATTCAATGGATTCAAAGAGCAAATGACCAAAGATTTTGAATCATTGAGACAAGAAGTTGCATCCCTCAAAGATCTGAG